>MJUU01046476.1:69057-84117 GCA_002080025.1 Modiolus philippinarum | reverse complement strand
CGGCACAGGTAAGGAGGGGTTTGGGGATTGGTACAGGGTAGGGGCTTCGGTGATGGGTATAGGGTACAAGGGTAGGAATGGACATAAGGGCTCTCCGGATAGCTTTGAGGAGGCACAGGGGGTTCGTGAAAGGGAAAGGGGGTTCGTGAAAGGGAAAGGTACTTCAGAATAGGGAAGGTACTTCAGTGATTGGAACGGAAATAGGGGTATAGGGGTTGGTTTGAATACAGATGGGAAAGGTGCACGTGTGAGGTTTGGAAGGTACCGGGTAAGAAATGGGAATGAATCAAACTACAGGATAGGGAAGGGTACAGGGGCGCTTCGGAATACGGATAGGAAGGATTGGGAATGGGATGTGGAAAAGAAAGGGTCCGGAGTAGGAATAGGTTAAGGTACTTCTGGAATGGAAAAGAGAGGATTGGGTTTGGATATAGAATGGATAAAGATCTGGGATAGACGTGCATGGGGAAGGAAAGACCCGTACCGAGCTTAGGGATAGGGTATCGATAGTCGGTCCAGGTAGGGATGGATGGGTACGATTTGGGAGGGTAATATATTAATGTCCGGGGTAAGGTTGGCAAGGGTTCAATGTAAGGATAATGATGGTACAGGATTGGGAGACGGACAGGAAAGGGGTGGAGTTGTTAGTCCTGAGGTGAAAAGTTACCGTGGTTATGGGTAGGAAGGAAAGAATAATGTCCATGTATGGAGGCCTCGGTGTGATAAAAATATCTGCCAAAAAGCTGCTAATTCTGTCACAATCATGAAAACATTATGTAGGGATAATGAAGGGTACAGCATTGGGAGACGGACAGGAAAGGGGGTGGAGTTGTTAGTCCTGAGGTGAAAAGTTACCATGGTTATGGGTAGGAAGGAAAGAATAATGTCCACGTATGGAGGCCTAGGTGTGATAAAAATAACATATCTGCCAAAAAGCTACTAATTCTGTCACAATCATGAAAACATTAGATGAGGCAAACCTCTTTGCCAAAATAAAAAAGAAATATATATATTTTACGAAAGGATATGGAGTAAATGAGACGGACGGGAAAGGGGGTGGAGTTGTTAGTCCTGAGGTGAAAAGTTACCATGGTTATTGGTAGGAAGGAAAGAATAATGTCCACGAAAAAGCTGCTAATTCTGTCACAATCATGAAAACATTAGATGAGGCAAACCTCTTTAAATGAACACGAGACCATAACACATATTTTTATTCCAACTGCAATAATTTTAATGAGCTGCATGGCCATTTCGGAAATTTATTCCTCATCAGCAGCACTAGAACCCAAACAAAGGAAATCCATAACTTCAAAAAAAATTTTAAAATGCATAAAACCAAACGAAATCCGAATAATCAGTAATATCAAATAAAACTAAGGACAAAACTACGATTGTGGGAGTTAATCCTTCGGTTTNAGAAAAATAAAGAGCATACATCTCTACCATGGGGAATTGTTTTACCAACTCCACACTGCAATAAAAGATAAACTCCTCTATTAAAAGCATTCTAACATCAATCAAACCTTTTAATTTTTTTGTGCAAATTTGCATCTTTTATTGTCATGCTGTCTGTTTAAATATTCAATTTTAAATTCATTTCAGCTTAAAGAAACTTAATAACTACATCCGTTCGGTATTCTACTGCCGATGTTGCACTAGTTAGATAAATATTATACATAGTTATAATAGCCAAACTGATTACCCCAACAAAATAATTTATTATGCTTAATGTATTCACATAAAGTTATTATGGGAAGATCCAGACCTATAAGGCCATCTGATGATACTATCAGACCTAAGTTACCATCAGACTTTTTAGGTACTGAAGGTACCATTAGACGTCCCCTAAGATATCATCCTCAGAAATAAGGCCCCCCTAGGATACCAACAGACCTAATGCCCACGAGGAAACGATCAGAACTTATGTCTGCAAGGATACTATAAGACCTAATACTTCCGAAGATACCATCAGAGCTAAGGTCCTTACGAGTACCATTCGATCAACTGCCACCGAAGATGCCATCAGACAGGTCCACGAGTCCACCATCAGACCCAAAGGATACCATCAGATCTATTGTCACCGAGGATACCTTCAGACCTAATGCCCCGAGGATACCACCAGACCTAATTCCCCGAAGATACAATCAGACTTAATATACTTATTTGTAGAGACTTTGTCTCATGTGCATTTTGTGAAACTAAATTAAATACAGAATATGCAAATTTCGACACACAATTATTTACTCCCCGAAGTAAAAACTAACAACATTCAAAAGGCTGATCAAGAAGTATGATTGTTTGTTTAAGGTAATTTTTGTAGACCGATTTCTTAGTACTGTAAGTAATGTTGCGTAATGACCAGTACTATAAAATGAAATAATAAATTAAAAGGTAAAAACAAGCCAACACAAGATGATGAATAAAAAAGGTAGCACCTTTAAAATTAAAAGAAATCATCATTTAAACCGACAGTTGAGAAAAGTCTAGATGATTATTTGAGCAGCACATTATACGATAAAGCATATATGCTTTTCGTATGTACTATTCGATTTAAAGAATGCATATTAAAACAGATTTACTCAAAACACTCCATTTTATACTCTTATATTTTAAGTACTTCTATATATGAGTATGAGCAAAGCTAATTGTTAAAGGCTTAACTTAAAAATGAAAGACAGCAATATAAGTTCCATTTCTTGCGGTTCTACCACGTATTTGTAGAGACTTTGACTCAATCGCACTTGCTCCACATCCCTTCAATTTACTTTTACTGATAGGAGTCCGTAAAAAGATTCCCCGTGTGGGAGATAAATACTCTCTATATTTCAGTCATGATGTACTTGTTCTTGAAAAAATTTCTCATATATATTTACTGTCATTCAATTTTTTGCATTTTATTTTTTTGTTATTTCCGAAAGTTACTTTGACCACCTGTGTGCCCACATCTCACTGTTTATAATGCCAAATTTTGTTACAATGGACTTAATGAGCGTCATGTGTTTGTCAATATGTTGTAATTGTCCACTAGCTTGACACAATAGTTCTTATGTTAGGCAACATTTGACAGTGATTGCAAGTGCGCTTTGCCAGTTTAATTTATGTTGGTTTACAGTCCTTTATCCATGACTCTTGAGATTGTGACTACAAGATGAATAACAACAATAACAGCGTTGTTTGTTTGGTAGTTTCTTCCATGTATTTGTAGAGATTGTTTGTCTTGTGCATTTACTCCATATACTTTCATTGTATATCCTACATCTTTTATGTCTATTCACTTTTTGTGACTCCTTTTTGATATCGTGCTTGTTTATTACATTAACTACATTTCAAATATATATAATGATTGAGTTTAAGACTGTTTCGATCGACAATCGACTTTCTTAACCTTGAGCGGTTTAAACATTTGCATAATTTGGCTTGTTGTATTTGTACTACCATTAATTTTACCATTTACAAAAAGCAGACTCGAAACTTTGACCTCTGCTTTTATTTCAGTTAACCGTGTAACCTACTAGAATTTAATTCAACCTCGTCCTTTGGTGGCTAATTCTTTTAATTTATTAAAATTGTTTTTGCACTTGGATATCATGTTACTTTCAAAAAATATTCAAGTACTTTTAGAAAGCACTACACAATTTTTTATGGAATTCTAATATTTTGCTTATAGTTTTTAAAGCCAAAGAAAGCCAGTTATAAAAAAAAAGATTGAAAGAAACCCCCATTCCCCGCAAAAATTTGATGATATGATGTAAGTAAATAGCTCTTCAAAATCGATACAAATCTCTTGAATTGAAATTACAGTAAAATTACAGTTTCAATAACTAAATATTGAGGTTACTGTAAACTAAGCTTAAATTACACAAATTATTAGTGTAAAAAGGATTGTAGGCTAAGAGAACATAAAGGGAAAAAAGAAACAACTAAGTAAATGGCTTTACCCATGGGAGATGGTTCTTGTTTATTAGACCGTAAAGTACATTTGAGAAAATATAGACCGTAAAGTACATTTGAGAAAATTCAGATTTTACGGCCAATTTTGACACTTAGTGAACTTCGACCTTAAGTGGTAAAAACATTATCGTGCCATTGCTGATTTCTATTTTTCTTTCATCTCCCAATTTCACAGTTCCGCTAGTCTTTGACATTATTTCATTTGATTTGGTATGTAAATCGGCGTATAATCAGAAATATAATGATATCTATATGTCTCTGATATAATTAATGTAAAATGAATAATTCAATCGTGTATATGTAGGACGTAAAGTCAATGATGTTACTTTGGAACTATATTGATCTGCTGATATTCGTCAGGCTGGCGTCCCCAAGTAGTCAGCAAACATGTCTTGTCAGTTTGAAACTCTGTTGTATTCTGAACAAACATTCCCGCCTCGAGGTCACATGGAAAATAAGTTCTTCCAGTCTAGGAGCACTGTAGAATCCTCTAGGTTCACTAGGTACTCGACTTTTATCACCGAGTCAAGCGCCATCACGACACTGCTCCCCATTTTCTTCCTGAAGGGCGTCTTCTTTCTAGTCAACAATTGCAAGTGCTAGATAATTCTGAAAATTTTTGTGAAATTGAGCATGATGAATTCCAGGAGTCAAGGCTTCATACAAATAGGTTGACAAAAGGATTGGAATCCAAAGATTAAAGTCTAATATAAATCAGAAGTTTGCATCAGTTTGATATAGGTATGATAAAAGATTCAATCCAATAACTCCTTAAAACCATCTGTAATTCCAGTTGATAACAACGTATAAATGGATATATATATATAGGTACACTGTACACAATACATGGAATGGCACAGATGATCTTCATAAACTTTGCTGTTTATCCATTACTCACTCCCGTCACCGTATAGTTTTATTCCATTGGCTGTTGTTATTCTGAACAAATCTTTAATTGACATCACTAGAATTTTAACGAATTATTCCGCCACATAGTAACATAGTAAACGTTATGTGGACTGCCAGTTTAGTTTGACATTTATGCAAATGTATTTGTGCGTCAGATTCTTAAGACAAGTTGGCAATATAATTTTTCAATGAAGTTGATGATGTCTGGATACTTTTTTGGGAAAATTCACCATGGGATGCCAAATGTTATTCTTTTGAAGTGAGAGACGACCGAAAGATAAATTTCCCGTGAACCTGTGAAGCAACGTTAGTGGATCTTTTAAATGTGGACGGCAGATTTGAATTGAAAATGTTAAAACCATGTTGTGGCAGATTCGGTCACCTTTGTCCTTAAATCCTACCGGTTATTCGTTCTCTATAAGATTTTAAACGTATTTCAGTTTATGGACTTCCAAATGTTTGGATTTGATCTGAACTGAAGAGACATAAGGTGCCGAAATGCGCATCTTATGTTTGTTGATTGAGACTCGGAATCCTAATTATTATCTATATCATATATAAAAGTTCCATCGAGATTGTCCATTCCATCAATGCTTAAATCTGTTATCTGATTGGAATATTTGCATTAAAGGGTGCAGTCTCTTGAATGCTACATATACCAGCATTGTTCAAAAGATTGAACTCAGTATCGTCTGAAGAAATGACGTTTAACATACTGTAGGGACTCAATAAACCAGCATGATTCATAGTCTGGTCAAATCTCGTTCTCAATTATCAAATGAGAATTCTTCCTCATTTAATAAATTAGAGAGATCTTGAAGCCTACTGTCCTCATCAAGTATCTCCTCTGTTTGCTCTGTTGGTTGATTTTATAGGATAATATATCTGATGTATTTCATCCATTGTGGCAAGTATCTGTTATTGCGAAGCTTACGTTCATCGTGGTGGATTACAAGTTTCTTCTTTCTCTTTCAGGTTTAATACGTCAAGGGTGATAAGAGGTTTACCACTAAGTATTGACCCCGCCATGGGATCTCAGTTTATGACTCTTTCAAACCTTTTCGTCTATGATAGTCAAAATATACTGACCCTCTGTAAGGTATCTTAAAATGTTCATATGGACCCTTGCCAACAGCCTCCTTGGCTTTTCTGTTTGGTTTCTTGTTTACATTACAAATCATACAATTTTACATATATCACTGTATGTTTGTTGAAATCGAACAAAATAAATCCCTGTTTCAAATTGCCAATAGTCTTGCTTCACCAAAGATCCCCACATGACTTGTAAGAAATATCTACTTTCAGTGAAGCTGAGACAATGAGTAACGCGTAAGGTTCAAAAGTACCTAGCGAGTTATAAAACAAACAATCTTTCAAAACAACCAATTGTGACTTACAATCCAGTCAGTTTGTTAAAGCGCGACTGCTTAGTGTGTAGTACATGTTCTTTAGATTGTTCTACAATAGTCCAATGCCATAATGTTGTAAATTCCGATCGATTTCTTCTGTCACAAAAAATACGTCAGAAAAAATACGTCATAGTACCTGCAGACAAAGCTTCTTACAATATTGTGTTTGTATGTAAGAAACACTTTTTAGACTGTCTTGTTAAGGAGATGGGTATTGACACTTCATCTGGCAATCTTACTTATACCCCAAATACATTATCAAGGGACGAGATAATCACAAATCACACTTCTGTATTAACATCCTTCGGTATCAAAGTGGATGAAGATAACAGTTATATCCCTTATATTTACTGGTGCAACCCCTACAAAAAGATAATCATTGCAGGATCTGCCAGATGCTGCATTAAGCCCCTATCCAAATTTCTTACCACTTTACTGACTGCAGTTAGAGATGGTCTAAAAAGCTACTGCTAAAAAGCTTATTCTACTAGCGGCGTCAATCAGATGTGGATTCTTGAAAATTCCAAAAATCTCATTGAACAGCTCTCCTCAAACAGTCTCGCATACTGCAACAGCATTCAAATACCCTTTATACAACCCTTCCACATAATAAACCTAAAACAGTAGTTTCCGATCTGACACATCAGTGTTTCTGTACCAAAAAAAAAAAAAAAAAAAAAAAAAAAAAAAACGGAGAACGCAGGTATTCCTATTTGGTAATAGGAAAAGATAAAACATTTTGTTAAAAACCACACTGATTCAAACAAGAAATACAATGAAAATGACGTGATAAAGACGCTTGATTTTTTGATCGACAAAAATTTTGTTGAATGTGGAGGCCGCGTTTTTCAACAGACAATAGGGATTCCTATGTGCGCCACTTTAAGTTGACCTTTTCCTTTTTTGAAGCAAGAGCAAAGTTTTTTCAAGGGCTACTACAACAGAAACAAAAAGAATTATCACAGACTTTTTATTTCAGCTTCAGATATATAAACGATGTACTTTCTCTTAATAACCCCAGATTTAAAGAATATTTACATCGCATCTACCCCAGTGAACTTAAAATCAAAGAGACAACCGATACACCCAATTCTGCTTCATACCTTGACCTTTTGTTATACATTGACGAACATAGACGTCTGAAATCTAGGTTATATAACAAACGTGATGGTTTTGACTTTCCAATTGTGAACTTTCCTTTTCTCTGCAGCAATATACCTATCTCCCCCAGCATATGGAGTGTATATTTCACAATTAATTCGTTACTGTAGAGCGTGCAGTTCATCGTACAGTGACTTTGTGACAAGAGCAAAAGCACTGTCACAAAAACTGCTAAGTCAGGGATATGTTCAGCCGTTGTTACTTTCGTCCCTTCAGAAATTCTATGGCCGTCACCATGACATCATAGATAGATATGAAATGTCACAAATAAAAACTGACATTTTCAGCACGTCCTCCCGGATTTGACTTTACCGGTTTTGACTTTACCCTGGATTGACCCACTGACAGTGTGACGGGTGCTGTATACAGAGCAGGACATGCCTATCCTTCCGGAGCACCTCAGTTCACTCTTGTTTATTGAGAGTTCACACTGTTAGTGCTTTAGTTTTTTGTGTTGTAAATGTAATGTTTGTGTGTTTTGTTGGCATGTGGTGTCTGGTCTTCCGTCTTCTGGTGTTCTTGCTTTTGCCTTGTCTCTGGACTTTGATTTGTGTAATCTTGTGCTTTGTTCCTTCGATATTCTACTGCCGTTGTTTGGTGACTTGTTCATTCTGTGCAAATATTTCTTTAGTGGAATTGAAGCTTTGATCTGGACGATTGAAAATCATTATCGTATAAATAAGACTGTCTACCAATTTTGACATAGCATTTTTTGTAGAAATCCAAACTACTTTTAGTTTGCATTTCAAGTATTTATTTATTCCTTGTGTTTGTTCCAAAAATCGAGTTTAGGGAGGTTTGATTTTGGCTTTCTAAACAGGAAACATCTAGCGAAACATCATGTAATATTCTAAGACTGAGTGCATCGTAGTCCCAAAATATATCACTATATTTAATCATTTCATTATATACTTGTTTGCATAAACGATGATTTGGTAATTGCAGTAATCGTTTGTAATATGAAATTCTTTGTTTGTCGATAAATACAGACAAAGGCTCCCATCCAAATTCTAACAGTATTTCAGCCTTGGGGATGTTAAGTTTTGTACGAAGAATTATTTTAGCTGCTTTGTATTGCCAACTATCCAATGTATCTTTACTCGTTTGTGACATTGGCATCCAGACTGCACATGCGTGGGTTATGGAGGGTCTGATGACAGAGTTCCACAACGAATCTCCGAAATTTAGTCTGTTAAAATCACCGTGTTCCTCAAGCACCCGTACCATATAGTTAAGTTGCTCATCAACCTTCTCTTTGAGAAAATTGCAAACATGGAATTTAGACTTTAAAGTACGGCTAACAAAATATCCTAGATACTTATATTCATTTACCTCTTCAATTAACTCATTTCCAATTTTCCAACTAGAATCATAATCTATTCGCTTCCCTACAACCATAACTTTAGACGTTTTTGAGTTGAACTTTAGATTCCATTTTTTGGCAAATTGATTCGAAATTTGCAACAGTGTCTGAAGTTCCCTAGCAGATTTTGCAATTAAAACAACATCATCCGCAAAAAGGAGGCAATTGATCAGATTTTGTGATATATTGATTCAACTTTTGAATCTTTTAACGTCTGAACAAGGTCGTTCATTAACACGGAGAAAAGGGTAGGTGATAAAACACAATAGTTTACAAAAGGATATGGAACAAATGAACATGAGACCATAACACATATGTTAACCCTGTTTAACACCGTATTTTTGATCGAAATAGTCTAATTCGAAATCATTAAATAAAACTTTATTTTCAACATTTTTATAAATTTCTTTTATTAAGCTTTGCCAAAGTTTAGCTAAGAGCCCTTCCCTCCAAACTCTGTCAATAGCCTTCGATAAGTCTAGAAAAGCAACATACAATGCCTTTTTTGAAGACTTTGTGAGGGAGCAAATACTATGTAGCGTGAATATGTGATCTACTGTCCTCCTATCTTTCCTGAAAGCACCTTGTGACTCCCCAAGTATATCATTCGATATAAAAACATTATTGATTGAATTGAGATAGTTGGCGTTAGTATATTCTTTCAAATTGGTGGTTGGTTGGACAATGACGTTGTTATTTGATATCTTATGTGGGTGCTGACCATTTTTGCTGAACAGGCGCGGATCCAGGCAATTAGAAAAGGGGGGTTCCAATTAGAGATGAAAGGATATTTCGCCGAGCGGAGGGAGGCGCGAAAATTTTTGGGGGTACTTCTTAATAAAACGTCAGGATACATTATTGTCCAGAAAAAAGGGGGGTTTCCAACCCAGGGAACCCCCTCTAGGTCCGCAAATGCTGTAAATTGTATTGTTAACTGAGGTGGTATTACAATGTTTCAAGCTAGTTGAACTGTGCATATTTTAACTGTTTCTTTGTCGTCGGATCTATAGCGGTAAGCAGGTGCAGTCAAGGAGATGCCAGTTAGGCTAATGATTGCTTTCAATTGTTGTAATAAGTCGAGCCCAATAATAACCAGATCTGTAATATAACTCTCCATTTCGTTTCTGTTTTGCTAATTTATATTTTGGTTACAATATTATTGTCTACACCTGTTCCCTTTAAAACGATTTCAGACTGATGGCATATGATTATATATAACGGTTTCTTCAGCTACGGTATCTATCAATGCATCAACCAATACTCCAGTCCAATGGGTTGTTCATCACTGTAGTACATTTATACCCCCCGTACTTTTAACAGTTCTCATTATTCACGATTTTCTTAACTTTGCTGTATTCAGGTCATTGTCACAAGATATTCCTTTTATCAGTAAATTGAATGTTAAGCAACCTTTGATGCTCCGCTGGTCTATTTTGGCAGAATTCTTCTGTCACTTTTATACTATTAATTTTTCTACTGCGACAACGCTGTGTTCTTTTGATAATCCAGAACTTGCAACAGCATGGACAGCAGTTGAAGCCGTTGAAAATGGCGGTGGACCGCAATGGAATTCACCTTCTGGTGTCGCTGCTGCACTATCAGGTAGTTCGCGGGAAATCTGGTATTTCACGCATGTTCAAAAAGTCTTCCTTGTGCGTTACTTTTCCCGGAATCACGACGTCATAGAACAAAAACCTGATAGTGCAGTAATGACACCTGGCGGGACAAAATGTGGAAGGTGCATTCCATTATGTTCTAGATGGATACGCCAGTGATACACATATTTGTTATAGTTCTTTGTATACCCTGGATTCTTGAATTCCTGTTGTCTTGGCAATCAACAGCTTTGTTTTGTCCTCGTCCAAAATTTAAACGGTTCGGTATGCGTACATTTTAAAGCAAATAAGCAGCTAACGGAATTGAATGACGTCTAGAGGTGATCTTTTTTCCCGCGAAAATTTTGTGGTTTATTATATAAAATTTTTTACAAGGATTTAAAAAAATGGCTTAAATTGCTCTATCAGTAAAGCTTTTTGAAACAAAAGGAAAGATTTATCATTTCCAATGATACTCCCTTAATGTAAGCATGTCAACGTTTAACCCAAAAGCCAATAATATTACATTAATTCATTTTAATTCTGCTACAATTAGCCCCCGATGCACAACGTATGACGGGGAAACTTAAACCGATATGAATATAATTTGCTATTGATTTCCAATTTGTTGAAGTAATAAACCGCATAAATTTATGAGCTTATATTGCGAGTAAATAGCTAATAGTTTAATCAACGTTATTGTTTCATGTTTACATGCAAATGACAAGAGTTGGCGCCAATTCTCCCTGGATTTTTCTTCTGCAAAACGATAATCAGCATCGTCAATATCAGCATTCGGAATGCCTCTGATGTAACTGTCAATAATTGACCTTACATATGTATAGTGTATAAGCTGAGCAAGAGGAATATTTATGTGTATATCTCTTGTTATATTTTGGGTTCATGCATCGAACATGAGATAAACAATTAAGAGAGTGCAAATATGACTATTTTTCTGGGGATTTAGAAATGGGAAAAAAAAATAGTAAATTGAAGCCAGAAGAAATTACCGATTTAAAAAAGAAGACTTACTGTGAGTATGCCTAATCTGTTAATTAATTATCCAACCCGTATTTCTTACAAATAGTAGAGATTCTGTAAACAAAACCAAATACCTGAATAAATTCTTAAATTTTCTTATTTATTTTTTACCCCTAGATACCCCATACCACTGGAATTTAAAATGTGCATCCCATGTGTACCTCTGCATATATTTAAACTAATTGTGTGCAAACACAATATGCTCTTTCAGGTTTGAAAAGCGATTGCTTTTTATCGCTTCAAATTTATTCCTGCAAATTATATTTGTCTTTATAGGAGAGTATAGATTTATCGATCGTACGATATTGCCAAGGGAGCCTTCACGTTTATATAATCAATACAATGTTAAGATTTACTATTGCTACAAACGCACCTATCGCACCGTATAGCAGCTTTGGCTCTTCTTTTAGCGTATGGAATTATAGGACAATCATGATTTACATGTTTCAAAGCAATCATAATTTGACATGTCTTAGTACAAATCATTTTATGTCTTTCTCTAATAGATACCATATATAGAATTGGTTTATTTATGGAAGGCTTGAATGCCAGAAATTTTCCTGGAATGTCAACAATGCCTCATTTTAAAATACCAATACGCAAAGCGAAGACCATGTTTTACTTTTACGGGCAATTATGGATGGAAAAGGGGGATGATCTTAAAGTTGACACTGATTTTAAAGTCATTTCAAAAAGTACTAACTGTTCTGTATTTTCTTAGTTATTTCACTTGTGTTTCATTTAGTTTTTGTCTAAAATATCACTGCGTTATCTGCATTTCTTTCAAATATTAGAAATCATGAGTATAAAAATAAACACTCTGCAAACTTTGTTATTTCTAGATAAACGATTATATTTTCTTTATTTAAAGAAAAATAGATAAAATAGATGTTATTATTATTTTTGATACTTGAGGAGCGATTTATCATTAGGTAATCATATATAATGATGTATATATTCGCAAAACACTAGCAAATCCATCACAATACGTAAAACACAATTAAAAAAAAAATCAAATCAAAAGTCTGTTCCCCCGCTTTCCATTTATTGTGGATTAAAACATTTATACTTGGCACTGTAAATAACGAACATATTAAGTGATGCAATAAGCAGTCGAAGCGATCATAAAAAGAAAGTGAATTTCACATTATTGCAAGTCATTTAGCATTTGATTGATTGATTGATTGATTAGAGTTGAACGTCCAGTGAACAATATTTCAGCTATATCAGGACGGGTACAAGTTAATCAAATGAAAAAAAATAAGGAAAAGAAGAAATAAATCAAGCTGAAATTGACAACCGAGGCAACGAGTTTTGATTGCCACCGGAATGGGGAGAAATGGGTAGGGGCAGGAAATTTAGCCTTCTATACGAGACCCAGTGACTCTGCTCTCCTTAGAAAAATACAGAAGGGGCCTTTAAACTGCATAGGGCATGCCGTTTCTCCGCACCGTTTGGCTACAATGGTTGGCGGTCAGGTTTTCCTTATTATGACCTGACTACCCCGCATAGACCGGACCTTCCCCTATTCACCAACCGGGGACGCGTCCGGCAGCTCTGTAGCCTGAGCCCCCTAAAACCGACTCAGGTGCCAGAAATTCAGCAGTTGATTGATTGATTGATTGGAAAGGGCAATGGGATGGGAAATTCTTACTGCCACTGGAAAAGTAGGGTGAAATCGAAAAGGGCGGGGAATTTAGCCTTGTAGCCGATCACTTACGGACCACTCAAAAAAGAGCTTGCTTCAAGGGTTCTTTAACGTGCAGGAAGCGTTGCATTTATTCCAACACCTGGACCTGAGTTTACATCCCATCCGAAAGATGGGTTGTGTATTTATTCATCCCGCACAACCACGGAATGGGTCCTATTTATATATCCCGGGGTTCCCTCGGGGTCCTCTGTTGGGAAGACTCATACTCCAAGCTCAGAGGATGCTGCGGGCCTATTCATAAGCCGGGACCGCGCACGGCGGAATTCAGCAGTTGAAAAAAGATAATAAAAACAGTAATTTTGATTTAGAGTGGGTTAAAAAGTACCTTTTAACAAGCAACTGTTAGTCTGGGTAAAAAGACATGTATACTTGTAGCCTTCGCTTTCTTTATTAGAAATAAAGTCGCCCGTTGATCGAATTGAACAACTCAGCTTTTCCACTTAATAGGACTTCTACTGAGATCAAAGGACTTCTATAGGCTTGTCAATGAATTCTTAACCGCTTCTCAAAATATTTTTTGTAAAATCTCCATATCATCGAACCTGGTCAGTCGTTAGTACAATTGCTGCTCATTAACACAAACAAGATGTACACAAAAAGTAGATGTATCTCATTAATTACCTACAAATAAATGTACACGTGGTATTAATGTAGAGAATTAGGCGTATTGTTAAGTGTGCAAATCATTAGCAGCAAGAAAACAGAAACTAGTGTACTTCACGAAAATATGTTTAATACGAAACTACCAAACTTGAATAATATCTATTATCTCTGTGACCATATCGCATAAAATGAGGATTTTGGTGTAGAGTAACGAATTTTAACCTTCTGTTTGTTTTAAATTCGTGTTTTAAAAATGGACGTGTCACCCGTCACAGAAAATGTCAAAATGGTTTGAAACAGCGACCTTTTTATCTAAAAACAAACGAATTAACTAGATGTTGTCGGAAACGACAGCTATCCCCACACTCCCTGTTTGACACAGAAAACAGTTGTTATACACCCTTGGCATAATTTTTTTCATTATCTTTGAAATCTACCTATTGATCATGTTGATAGTCATTATTGTTACTAAAAGAATTCTAGGATATATGGTTGCTAAGTAGAATTCCAAAAAATAAGTGGTCTTTGAGACTTTCAGGAAATTAACCAAAATTGGAATAAATATTTTTGAAATCCAGTTGATGAAAATGTTTTTCCTAAACTAAATAAACAATTTAAGTATGGTTGCTAGGTAGAATTCCAAAATATAAGTGGTCTGTGAGACTTTCAAGAAATTTACCAAAATTCGAATCAAATATTTTTGAAATCCAATTTAAGAAAATGTTCCTCCTAAACTACACAAACATTTTAAGTATGGTTGCTAAGTAGAATTCCAAAAAAATAATTGGTCTTTGAGACTTTCAGGAAATTTACGAAAATTGGAACCAAATATTTTTGAAATCCAATTGATGAAAATGTTCATCCTAAACTACACAAACATTTTAAGTATGGTTGCTAGGTAGAATTCCAAAAAATAAGTGGTCTTTGACACTTTCAGGAAATTTACCAAAATTGGAATCAAATATTTTTGAAATCCAATTGATGAAAATGTTCGTCCTAGACTACCCAAACATTTTAAGTATGTTTGCTATGTAGAATTCCAAAAAATAGGTGGTCTTTCAGACTTTCAGGAAATCTTCCAAAATTGGGATCATAAATATTTTGAAATCCAATTGATGAAAATGTTCGTCCTAAACTACACAAACATTTTAAGTATGGTTGCTAGGTAGAATTCCAAAAAATAGGTGGTCTTTGAGACTTTCAGGAAATTTACCAAAATTGGAATCAAATATTTTTGAAATCCAATTGATGAAAATGTTCGTCCTAAACTACACAAACATTTTAAGTATGGTTGCTAGGTAGAATTCCAAAAAATAG
>MJUU01046476.1:54932-66566 GCA_002080025.1 Modiolus philippinarum | reverse complement strand
CCGTCTTCCAACTTTGGAACAGAAACAATATTTCTCTATGCGCATCCTCTGATGGTGTACTTAAACTGTGCAACATTTTATCAAAATCCACAACTGCTTTAGGAGAAGATGCGCTGACAAAGAACATGGACCACCCTTCCCCCTTTTTTATAAAGTCAAATTATCTCCCCTCCCAAAAGTTGGACAGCAACCAAATACCTTCATGCATACTTTCAGGTGGTTTACTACGGCAGTGCAAAATTTCATCAAAATCCTTTGAGTCGTTTAGGAGGAGTTGCGCTGAAAAGGACATGGACTGCCCTTTGAAAAAAAATTATCTCCCTTTCTAAATTTTTGACAGAAACCAAATTCCATCTTTGAGTTGCATTGACAAGGAATATGGACGGACAGACAGACGGATGGACGGACGGACAGAATGATTCCTATATACCCAAAAACTTCATTTGCAAAAAAGAGGGGTATAACAAAGATAATAAATATAACTTTTTGTATTTACAAATAACTTTTTCGTGATTATTCGCGAAAGTTTCGCGCTTATTCGTGAAAGTATCGCGTTTATCTTTTTAACCTACGAAAATGAGTTCAATGGGCTTTCGTATTTTAAGTTATTATCTTAAATTTTCAACTTTTTTATCTTGAATTTTCATCTTTTTTATCTTGAATTTTCAATTTATTATCTTGAATTTTCATGTTTTTATCTTGAATTTTCAATTTATTATCTTGAATATTCAACTGATTATCTTGTATTTTCAACTTATTAACTTGAATTTTCAAGTTTTTATCTTGAAATTTCATCTTTTTTATCTTTAATTTTCAACTTATTATCTTGAACTTTCAACTTTTTTCTTGAATTTTCAACTTATCATCTTGATTTTCATGTTTTTATCTTGAATTTTCAACTTATTATCTTGAATTTTCAGCATATTATCTTGAATTTTCAACTTATTATCTTGAATTTTCAAGTTTTTATCTTGAATTTTCAACATAGAAATCTTTGAAAAAAAAATTCTGGGTGGCCGATATGGGCTTCTGTATTTTTCTATTTGACACGGTAGGAAAATCTTTCTCTCTCCAAAGTATCAGAGTTTTTATACGTCTGAGCACAATGCATCCTCAAATGAAAGTTCGTGTGGTAAAGGCAATCCCATTGGCCGGTCCGGGGTAAATCGTTTAATACCAGTAAAGTATACTTTGTATAAACTAAAAGTTGCATCAATATTTTTTTCATTTGCTTCATATTCCTTCAATGAGTTTTTTACTGCAGGACGGTCACTACATGACTTGACTGGAAAAAACAGGCTGATTTTGGTGCTCATTGTGACACTCAAATAAAAAAAAACAAACAAACAAACAAACAAACAAACAAACAGTCTCTCTGTATGCATAAAAGAGGGCTTTACGCTCTTTATCATGTTTATTAGACATTAATTCAACCAACCAGTCAAAACATAAATAAGAAATTTGATAATACAAAAAACGAAGTTACATAATAATCAGTAAATTTTGTTATGCTGTACACGTGTTTCAAGGAGTAACCTCTCATCAGCAGCATTAACATAAATCAATTATGGAAAGCCATAATCCAAAAGTTGTCACAACAGAAATACTCATTACCCCCCCACTCCCCCCCCCAAAAAAAACAAACAAACAAACAAAACAAATCGAAATAGGATACATGTACCAGGACATTTACCGAGTGCAATAGACGGAATGAAGCCTCAGTATTTTTAAGTGGTTAGAATTTTGATAAAAACAGTAAATTTCTATAACACGTAAGGTAAAATTTCAATGTCAGACAAATCTGACTATTGGGCTGTTGAATACCCTCGGGGACCTCTGGTCAGTCAATGAACAAATCAGTATCAACTGTTCTTGAGCTAATTCCTCTTCGTGCGCTCTTGAGGCCAGTAGAAATATAGAATCCACAATCGCATCGAGTGAGAAACGACATTTCTACACTAGAGATGTTAAATTTTCAAATATTTTAAACGCGAGGCTTGCCGAGCGTTTAAAATATTTGAAAATTTAACTATCGAGAGTGTAGAAATGTCGTTTCTCACGAGATACGGTTGTGGATTTTATTTCTCTAATGATTTCAAGGAGATTTTTAAAAAAAAACATGACCCCCTCCATTTTCTGATAATCCAAAAAAATGTGTTCTTTGGAAGTGACGTCATCAGGCACGGTCGCCTTTTTTCATGACGTCACATTGGTAAAGTCGGAAAACGGCAAACATATTTGACGTCATAATTGAATTTCATCCAATCACTTGCCTAGAACAACATTCTCTCTAGAGAGGAGAAACATATTTCTCCAACCGCTCAGGAAACGTGAAAACAGGACAGAAATTAGAGAAAAACTAATAATATCAATACGAATGTCATACGAGTGACCTGTAAGAAATTCTTTCAATTAACGTAATTCCTGAAAATGAAAAGAAATTCAGTGTTGTAAATACCCGCGAAGGCCACAGAGAAAAACAATAGAGAACTTTTCACAAGGTAAGCTGTTTGTTGGAAATGGATCATCTATGGCACCAAGGCCACTTTATACACGTGATTTTTCGGCCATACTCGCCAATTTAAATAATAAATAATAATATAAAATTTATCTAATTTGTATATTTTATTCCGTGTTTTGAAGAGCTAAAAGTTATCAACATAAAAAATGATAATTCCACATTATGTTCCTGATACATCATAACTCATATCTTTTCAACACATGATGCCATATCGTAAAGAAAAAAAACATTGCATCTTCCATGCATTAATTCACACTAATTAGTAATATGGCATACACATTCATCAAATACACATCACAAAGTTAATACTAAGAAAAAATACTTTAAAGTGACTGTAAGCACCTATGGATTTGATTTATAATATTGCAGTCAACCATAATGTATCGCAATAACACCCTTCTCTAATCCATTTCTCTTTTCTGAGAAGTGCATGTCCTTTAATGTCGTTATGTGCTTCGAAAACTGGCAAAATTAGAGTGCAAGGTTTTATGCAGGATATACATTGTTATATATTGCTTTGACCCCAAGGGATGTAATTTTGCAATAAAGATTATATATATGCAATTATATGTATATCATATAAAACCTTGCAATAAAATCTTAGTAATGGACATCTGATATTGTTCATGTGAATTTACATACGGGTACAAATCTTGTGCATGTCAACGCGTGAATGACGTTGCTTTAGTTTAAACATATTTTTCAAATCATGAAAAGGATTCGTGTGAATTCTTTTCCCTGTTGCATCGACAACTTTTGTCTCATCGGTACAAATATGATCAAATCAGTTAAAAATGCCGAAGAAATGCATGGTGGAGAAAACTGAAAAGGACACTTAAATAATATGAATGTATTGTCTACCTATAACATGTCTGTACAAATAAACTTAAATCAAATTACATCATTTCTAAAGTGGTCTGTATGAATGAAAATGAGAGATATATCTTTTCAAATGAAATTAAGCCTAACAAAATGCAGATACAAACACCTGTATAAAAAGTTCTATCAGCCAAAATGTAAATTTTTTATACGAGATAAAACGAAAAATAGTTTTTGAGTACCACCCGTATGAAAAGAATGAGATCAAAAGATATGTCACCGTTAATCAAGTATGTCTGCATCTATGACGTCATCAAGTTTAGTAAATTAGAAATCGCACTAAAAACCGAAATTGCAGATGTAAGCGAGGATTGGATTATTCCTGTATTCATTCTTGTTATATATTTATTTATCATCAGAGAAAAATAGTGTCTTTGCTGCATTAAAATAGGTAGCATTAATGATTTGTTACGAGACTGAATGTTCGCGTATTGCATGAACAACCCAAGCTTTACCCACACGAATGGGCAAAGGGACGAATGATATTCTAATCTATATTGCAGAATATTTTGATCAGTATATGCATATGTATAATTTTTGTAACATGACAGATACAGCTCAAATTTATTTGTTAGTTGGGGATTGGTCGGCATTTACTTATTTCAACGGAACATTCATACAGTCGGCCCGTATTGTACTTCTAATGAGACATTCGTTTCTGCCTTCACAAGTGCTAACAAGTCCTATCAGCTTGAACGCATTTTCTAAAAACTGTTGAAGACATGGAAGAGAGATAACAGTGTATGATTATGTAACTTACAATTGAACCCCGTTATTTATTATAGGACAGCCACCACGATAACTGTATAACTGCTTAAAATGGCATATCAGCAAATTCAGTAGCATACGCAAGTGTTGCACAACCAGTATATCACAGATGTATGACGACGGCAAATAGTGAACGAATCTTTCCATTTGAGAGCTTTTCAGCATCTTTAACTAAATTTTTATGCTTTTGGGATTTAGGTACAACAAAAGGGATTCTTTTAGCCTTTCAACCAATCATGATTGTCAAGACGGGTTTCATAAACATTATAAACACTGTTGGATCCAAAGCGTTGCAACATCCCCTTAAATGAATATTTTATGAAAGGATATGGAGTAAATGAACATGAGACCAATAATTTTTATATTTCAAGCAGAATTTACGCAAAATAGCAAATCTCAGAGAAACCCTCTCATGAAATGGCTTGACCCAGCCCTGCAAAATGTTAACACATTCGTATATCCCCAGCGGGGAAGTTGAGGGGTAGTGTTTCATTGCTCTGTACCAATATACTTTCCTTCCAAGTCATCAATCATATTAGCATTCTTAAAATAGCAGTAAGACAATTGATGATCGCCGGTTAATTGATATTTGGAGAACATCCATAACTTTATCAATAAACTGAACAATAAGACGGCATAAACAAAAGTCTGCATGGAATAAATTGGTTATTATGTAATAGAAAATATAACCCTTCAATTTTAAATTGCAGCATCAAAAGGTCAGGATTTTATTCTTTGTGAGAAAAATGAAAAAAAATCTTTTATTTTAACGAAAATGTTTCCGTAGAATATAGTGTAGAAAATAATTTAGTACTTCATCTGCGAACCCAGCCTTGGAAAAAAGGTGTTCCAAGGGGTTTGCCGATTTCAGACTTTTTTACCCAATTTTTTTACCAATTTCTAAACGAAATTTTAAGATTTTTCCAGAAAAGAGGGCCCAACCCTCGAAACTTGCCCCTCTCGAACCCGCCAATGCACTTTCATATGATTTTGGAATTTATAATAATTTACAAGGGAACTGCACTAGAAAACACATATGAATAACAAAATACAAATGTAAATAACGGTAGCAACTCGGCATAACTTGGTATCGGAGCTAGCAAAGCTAATACATTTGTTTACAATGGATATGAAACATTATTGATACGAAATAAAAAAAAAAGGGTCACACTGAGCGCATACCGAAATAGCAATATGTGACACTTTGTTTTATAACACTACAAAACACAGCTTTTATGAAAGTATTCCGGGAACAGTATACCTTTAGGTTTATCTATATGAATCAACGTATATGTCCCTTATTGGAATACAAATTTCATTTTTTTATGTTTTGTAGAATCCGTGTCACTTGACGTCATTTGAACCAATCAACCTTTGCAAGTGAAATTAACTAATGTGCCGTATGTTTTAACTGTACTCTGTAAAAACTTCTTTTTCTTTTCTTATTTCAGTTTCCGAAGACGAAATACAACAATGGTATGTCTATTTACTTATCAAATATTGAATCGTCAATCATATGTCATCATCCGACACATTAAATTTGGGTCAAAGTTTATAAACTTTCTCGCATTTCATTACAGTCAATGCAATCCCGCACACACGATGCGAATGCGAATTATGCGAAATTATGAACTAAAGAGATGATATCAACCGACAACTTTTCATTATTGTCCAGAATTAAGGAAGGAAAGATAACAGGAAACACTTACAATGGCCGAACATTACAATCAGATGTCACAATCAACCAGGGAACGGCACAAGAAAAACAATAAATTGACAAAAGACAAACATAGATAACGATAGGTACTCGGGATAGCCGGACTTGGTACCGACACTGGCAGCAGCCAGCACTAGGGTCAAACCGGTTTATGGGTACCCAAACCTCCGCTTTCTCTATCCCGTTTCCCTATAGTATAATAAACATATAAATAAAACCAATACATGTAGACCACTAACCCTAAGACCAAACGTAATTTAGAGAGTTGGGTCGAGGAGTGCTCGCCGCTAAACTGCCGGCTAGCTCAAGCAGCCTAGTCTGCTGGTAAATCCCGAGTAAAGTGGACTCTATAGCTGCATGATTCTTTATTTTATTTGCTATGTTTGAATATTTGTTTATTTTGTATACTGTAATTATATGTATTGCCATCAATTCCCAAGGGAGTAAAATTGTGATTTTCAATAAAGATGGTAAAACGCTGTCGCACTACGGAATAATAATCAAAGTAGCATATATTGGAAACCAAAATATTTATCTAATTTAAACTTGTTCTTCGGTTGCCATTTTTGACAGACGACGACTCAACTCGAACTCTGTTATGTTTTGTTTTACCTTCAATTTGTACCTTTACACTGTTATAAATTGTCAGTACTAGTTGTATATATATTGTAATGGAGAAGACCTCGTAAGTTCTGAGCTTGTGTCTTATCCCTTGTAATTTCATCTTTTTTTGACAATAAATATCTTTAAAATAAAATATCAAACGACCCTTTATATAAATTAAACATCAACCCCTATACCACTCAATTAGGGGTTGCTGCACATATCAAGAATCAGTAGATCGACAAGATCTGCAGAACATGGAACTCTGTTGACAAGGTCGAGGGAGACCGGTAGAAAGAAAGGAAAGATGGTGGGAGAAATGAAAAAATGAACTTAAAATTACCCCCTTTATTATAAATAAAAACATGATATTTCCAAGTACTGCCAATTGATACAATGTTGCCCGAACATAAAAACTCGTACCCTGATATAATTTATTGAAATGAAAAAGAAAATGAACATCCCGGAGCGTCGTTTTTAGACGATATTAGTGTACAATTGAAATAACAGTTCTTTTCAACCATCCATGGTTTCACAAATGTGCGGTTCATTGAGTTGATCTGAAGTTTATGTTTTCTCTCTCATCGTGTTATATTTTTCACTATATATATAGTGCAGTCATAAAATTTGTTATGCTTTTTTACATAAAGGTACAATTAAAATTGTAGGTACAAAGGTTTCATGAAAGATTGTCCTGACGGCAAGTTAACATTAGAAGTAAGTGCATGTTTATATTTAGCGATATTTCATTTTACTTATACTAATATTTATTCATGTTGAATTAAAGGATATGGAGTAAATGCTTATAGGAATCTTTATTCATATCTACTTGTACATGTTAACAAGTACATAATCCAAAATGTAATATAAAAGACTGTTTCTTCAGTTCTAGAAGACGCACGACCGCCTCCACGAGCGTACCTTGACACACAATGGTGAGAACTGCGCAACTGCACCATTCAAATCGAAGATTGGGTCTTGGTCCCTAGGTTGCCAACACATGCATATGCAGGCAGGCTCCCGACAACGGATACCGTAAGTTTGAACCCGAGTTCTTCGGCAACCACCCACACCAAAATATAATTTGAGATTATACCCTTTAAAGGGGCGTATCTCCGGAAGCTTCCTTTAAAATTTGTGCCGAGTTATGTCCGCGCGACATCATTTAAATCAATCCGTCTTGTTGAAATTCTTTATTCATATTAATCTTCGGTTCTTGGTCCAAACGTTTGGTTGTCTATATAAGTTAATAAAAAAAATCATAACATTCCAGTTTCAGGAAATGTCCATCGCTGTTGCTTTCGACTTTTGGCCTCAGGTAACAGTTCACACGTCATTTCTAGCATCGCAGGTCAATAGCGTTCCAATAGATGTTTAATGTCAACAGATAATTCATTCATATTGATGTACTCAGCATTATCAGTTTTGCTCTTGAAGGAAAGTTTGATGGTTGAAGTACTTATCATTTGTAATTAAATAAATGTCGGCTATGCAGCATATATCACTTCCAAGCACTTCGTCCAAACTATTATTACTTTTGTACATACAACAGAATTAAGGGGCGATAAGGGTCGTATTTTGGCCTGAAAAATAAATTTGGTTAAATTAACAGAATTTTCTCATTGAAATATTCTGTGGGTATGGCTTTTCAGTAAACAGTAACAGTTCTCAATTATTTATGTATGATTACCGAGTTTTTGAGTGTAAAAGAAGGGACAAATTGTAGATTTTGTCGAAAAATGAAAATTTGACCAATTTTGACTACTTTTTCTGTGTAGGAAATATAGAGCACATGCAAGAACCACAAAAATATTTATATCAGAGGTTAAATTCATTTGTACCAATAAGTTGGTAAAATGTCTAATTGGTTCTTAAATGTGCTCGATATTTCTGGTCAGAAAAACTGTAGAAAAATCTGCCAAATTCGGTATAATGCAAGTTCTCAAAAGTAACCTTTTCATGACGTCAGAACTGTACTTATTGTGACGTCATTGGTTCTAGCTTTGGTATTTTTTCTGTAAATAGGATCTCAACTTTGAAACGAACATGAAATAAAATCTTGAGGTGCAACTTAGAAATTCACTTGAATCTTGGGCCAGATCAACCCCTTATCGCACCTTGTCCTTTCGCAATTATATTATGTATGTTCGTGATCATCACTTCCCTTGTTCCTTCGGTAATCTACTGTCGTTTTTTGAGATGTTACAGCAAGCATATTACAAAATAAGAACAGTGTACAAGAAAGCATTGCACGCTGATATTCAGTGCATCATAGTTCGTTGTAGATTACAATCCGAGAACCAAACTCGAATAAGACAGGGTAAGGGTCCGTTGCTGAACGAGTTCACCTTTCAGTTTTGTATGGAAAGCAGTATGAATGGTACGACGTATTTTTTTCTGAAACATTGAAGTTTTGTGGCTTTTCCAGCATATTTATTATTGAATCTGGAAGAAGCAAGAGTATATATTACCTGTCGAACACTACATAAGAAGAAAAGGACGACACAGTTTATGTGAGGTTGCTAGCATATCAGCAAATCTTCAGTCATATCACGTGTTTTGTAACATTTTCGCTTAATTTAAGGTATAGCCACGGTATTGGTTAATTGACTTGATAAAGAACAATTTCCTGTAGGTAATTTGTTCCCTAATTATGTCATTTGATTTATCCAGTGCTTCTTTTTTTCTTGACATAGATATGCCTAATTAATCCATAATCATGTAGACGAGGAATGTTTTGCGTAGTTCATTCAGTAAACACAAGAGAAAATTCGATTTACATTACGGTATATTTAGAATTTATCTTATGACATGACAATGAGCCAGGAATTTCAGATAAAACATTTATTTTAAAAGTTTATTGGAACATGCACAATCAAGAACGAGCTAACTCGTCCTTCAATGATACAGACGAATGCAATCCTCTTAGCAGCCAAACATGGTTGTTACTTGCATTACTGCAATTTCTCACTGCCTTGATAAAAGATACTTGAAGGAAATCGAGAACCGAAGACATTTTGTTGCGTGCTTAGGCATTTTGACCACCCCTTTTCTTCATCTGAAGCATACTTCTTTGGTCCTGTAAATGCCATTTACCAACTTAAGACCACATTTTCTTTTGCCTTTTTTATTATTCTATACACTACTGATGCTACAATAATTTCCTGCCCCTACCCGAATCGTTTCCTTTCCCGCTCCCGATCAATTATTCTCTGCACTACCGATTTCACAATAGTTTCCTGTCCCTACACCGAATCGTTTCCTTTTCTGCTCCCAATTACATTTAATTGTTCTCTTCACTACCGATTTTACAATAATTTCCTGTTCGTACGAATTCACAATAGTTTCCTGTCTCTACCCCGAATTGTTTCCTTTCCTGCTCGCTATTAATTGTTCTCTTTACAACTGGTTTCTCAAAAGTTTCCTGTACCTTCCCTGAGTCGTCTCTTTTTTCTGCTCCCAATTAATTGTTCTCTACACCATTGGTTTCACAATAATTTCCTGTCCCTACTCCGTATTGTTTCCTTTACTGCCCTCATTATTACTGGTTTCACATTAATTTCCTGTCCCTATCCCGAATTGTTTCCTTTTCTGCCCTTATCGTTACTGGTTTCACAATAATTTCCTTTACTTTACTGCCCTCATTATTACTGGTTTCACAATAATTTCCTTTACTTTACTGCCCTCATTATTACTGGTTTCACAATAATTTCCTTTACTTTCCTGCCCTCATTATAAATCCCAATTAATTGTTCTCTACACTATTGGTTTCACAATAATTTCCTGTCCCTACCCGAATTGTTTCGTTTACTGCCCTCGTTATTACTGGTTTCACAATAATTTCCTGTCCCTACCCCGAACTGTTTCCTTTACTGCCTTCATTATAACTGGTTTCACAATAATTTCCTGTCCCTACCCCGAATTGTTTCCTTTACAGCCCTCATTATTACTGGTTTCACAATAATTCCCTGTCCCTACCCCGAATTGTTTCGTTTACTGCCCCCATTATTACTGGTTTCACAATAATTTCCCGTCCCTACCCCGAATTGTTTCCTTTACTACCCTCATTATTACTGGTTTCACAATAATTTCCCGTCCTGTCCCTACCCCGATATGTTTCGTTAACTGCCCCCATTATTACTGGTTTCACAATAATTTCCTGTTCCTACCCCGAATTGTTTCCTTTACTACCCTCATTATTACTGGTTTCACAATAATTTCCCGTCCCTACCCCGAATTGTTTCGTTTACTGCCCTCATTATTACTGGTTTCACAATAATTTACTGTCCCTACCCTGAATTGTTTCCTTTACTGCCCTCATTATTACTGGTTTCACAATAATGTCCCGTCCCTACCCCGAATTGTTTCCTTTACTACCCTCATTATTACTGGTTTCACAATAATTTCCCGTCCCTATCCCGAATTGTTTTCTTTACTGCCCTCATTATTACTGGTTTCACAATAATTTCCTGTCCCTACCCCGCATTGTTTCCTTTACTGCCCTCATTATTACTGGTTTCACAAAAATTCCCTGTCCCTACCCCGAATTGTTTCGTTAACTGCCCCCATTATTACTGGTTTCACAATAATTTCCTGTTCCTACCCCGAATTGTTTCCTTTAATGCCCTCATTATTACTGGTTTCACGATAATTTCCTGTCCCTACCCCGAATTGTTTCCTTTACTGCCCTCATTATTACTGGTTTCACAATAATTTCCCGTCCCTACCCCGAATTCGTGCGTTTACTGCCCTCATTATTACTGGTTTCACAATAATTTACCGTCCCTACCCCGAATTGTTTCCTTTACTGCCCTCTGTATTACTGGTTTCACAATAATTTACCGTCCCTACCCCGAATTGTTTCCTTTACTGCCCTCATTATTACTGGTTTCACAATAATTTCCTTTTCCTACCCCGAACTGTTTCCTTTAATGCCCTCATTATTACTGGTTTCGCAATAATTTCCTGTCCCTACCCCGCATTGTTTCCTTTACTGTCCTCATTATTACTGGTTTCACAATAATTTCCTGTCCGTACCCCGAATTACTTCCTTTACTGCCCCCATTATTACTGGTTTCACAATAATTTCCTGTCCGTACCCCGAATTGTTTCCTTTACTGCCCCCATTATTACTGGTTTCACAATA
>MJUU01046476.1:22308-44971 GCA_002080025.1 Modiolus philippinarum | reverse complement strand
CAATAACATCTACAAAAACCCATTCTTTCAGCTTGGGAACCGCTTTCTTTTACAAAAACAGTATATCAAATAATGTATTATAGCAACGGCAGTATTGAACTGGAACAGTTACTTGCTAATTTTTTAAGCTCCTCGAAGAAAAGTTAGTATGCGCCATATTGTTTTATCACCGTCCCTCCATACGGTAATTCCATTAATTAAGTCTTATGGTGGGCACCACAAGTTAAAACAGACACAGTTTTGCGTCGAGGGTCTGTACTTTTGGTGACCATCTTTGTATTGATCTATCATGTTCACAAACACCTTACTCTGTAGATGACGGCTTTAGACAACTTTGTGAATATTACAAGAAATCAGAAACTGACAAGTTTTTGCGAGAATCATAGCCGAAAATCTTTGAAATCAGATACAGTTTCAAAAATAATTTTTCGAATAAAATTACTTAATTTTTCCATGAACAATTTTCTCACGAACCAACAGAATAGCTATTTGTAACTAGTACATATATTTATAATAGTTTGATTGTTCTATTTTTTTTATAAACTTTGAATAACAAGTAAATTATTCATATCCTATCACAGATATAAGATTGATTAAACGATAGTAATTACAAAATACCAAGCAACGACACATCAAGGTTTTCCATATTTTTAAATGCTGTTTGAAATTATTGTTAATTGCTTTCAAGTTTACTTTCCGTGACTAACATCACTTGAATTGTTACATAACAATGTTTAAATTGTTACAAGTTTGAGCGGTACGTGCAGAAAATGTGTTTACAAAGTTTAATTTATCAGAAAAACTAGTAGATGCTAGATGGGAATCCGATAAAATTGATCGAGGCAGAATATCTGGGGAGTTTCCGGTTTGTTGTCATGTGAATATGAAAAAGAAAGGAAATGGGGTAAATGTCAAGGAGACAACATCCCACATCCAGGTTAAAACGACCCAAAACAAAGCATCTATATGTATGTATCAGAATGTACATGTACTTCCAGTTGTAATATGCAAACAAATTTTAATGAGCAGGACACGAACTCTTGATGCAGCTAGTTCTTCATATAGAATGCTGGCTGTGTTTATGGTTCCCCGAGTAACAACTGTTTCATGACGCGAGATAGAAATTGTTTGTGTCAAGGGGAACCATATCCATGAGGAAGTTTACGGACCCCAGAGACACCAACTATATTCAGACAGACTTCAGAGGTAAATAGATGATGTCGATGACAATCATAAAATTGACATTGTCGAATCATAAGTTAATGTGTTTCATCATACCTAAACCGAAAGTCAAAGGCGTCATCGTGATGTCCCGGGATTGTAGTTCTGAAAACAAATAACTGATCGAAGACTATTAACCGGTGATTTAAGATTGACGCCTATAATCACAAAAAAGTTGTTTTATCTTAACCAATAGGGTCAAGTGTGACTCAAGAATTTTGTTATTAATGTCAATAGCATTTAATTTGTATACAAGCGACTCGATTAAGAGCTTTATTGACCTTGTTGGTTTCATTTGTTATTGACAAAACAACGGCAGTAGAATATCGAAGCAACAAAGGAGTGAAATTTACAAAAATCGAAGTCCAAAGGCATGGCCAAAACGAGAACACAGAAAACAATGACGCCAGACACAAAACAACGACGCTTGACAGACACAAAGCACAGAAACAGAAATCACAACATTCAAAACAAAGCACTCACAGTGAGAACTCCAGTGAAACTGAGTGACATCATAAGCATGTCCTGCTCTGTTAACAACACCCGTCATACTGTGAGTGGGTCAATCCAAGAAAATTTCAAAAAAATGTCTCATAATTCAACGAGGCACTTACTTAATCGAGTAGCATCTATACAAATCAAATGCCATTTACATAATTAAGGAAATTCTTTCATGTCGCACTTCGGTCCCAGTAATGAACAAAGAAAAAACTACTGAGATATAAAAATTAAGGTCATTCTTTGCTATATTGTCCTCATAGCCAGTAAATAACTGTATACTATTGCTTTGTTGCAAAACTTACTAAAGTATTCAATAGTTGAACCTTCATATTTTACCTACTATTATCTGTAATAAACATTTACAGTGGCGTAATTTTAATTGCATTTTAATTTATACTTAGGAATATGCAAAAATTGAATGCAGATGCACTTGAAAAGATAATTAACATCAGAATGATTAAGCTATTTTCGATCTTATAAAGAGCATCTAAGGTCCAGGTTTCGCATTTTGAATTTATCATATATTTTTAAAATGATGTTTTACGTATGTTTAGGGATATGGCCTAGCATGCTTCCCTCAATGGGACATATAAACCATTGAAAAACCTTATTCAACTGGGCTTTTCACACAAATATAAATCCACTATTCAGATGATTTAGTTATTTTTATTACATACTAAAGCAAAGATGTGGACTGTTTTCCATATGTAATATAGCCGCATATTTTCAAGTTCCATTAAAGTCTTTGGAAGTTATTTTTTTTTATCTCAACTTTTAAGCTCAAACTTTTTCTTGGAATTTTCAACTTTTGCCGTTTCAAAAATGAATGTAAAAAAAGTAACAAAATACCGAAAATGAAGTATATTTTAAATGAGGTATTTCAACACCACTTATTTCCAGGCTTCTTTTAGTGCCTGTATATATTTTATAGATCATGTAATTTACTTGTGTCATATGAAAAAGATCGGCGCAAATTTAAAATAAATCGGCGCAAATGAAAAAATGAAATCGGCGCAAAATTCTTAAATCGGCGCATAGGTCATACGCCCATGTTAACCACATTTTACATATCTCAATCACGATGATTATTGGAACAGTGTTTTTCAGCCATCTTTTTCTGATATATTTCTCTGGAATACCTTGAATTATCTGTAATCAGTGGTTGAAATCAAGCATACTGCACATGGTTACAACTTTCCTTTTAAATTGGTTTTTGAAAAAAATGTGGATTAATAACCTAATGCAGCAACTGTCTTTGCAGTAGGAGAAGAGGCCTCTTGAATGATATCGAACGAAACAAAGTAGGCTTTCAGGGCAATACCGTATGACCAAATATGTAACCTTAGTTTGCTGCAATTTTGCTACATCAGACATACCCATGTCACATAATGTCCTACTCAGTTGTTAAATTTATAATAACATTTTAATGTATTTCTGTGGTACAATTAACAGTATGTAAATATGAACTTCAGATCGATGTTTTCAGTGCCGACTCTGTAAGACACGTGCTGTATACAGATATAGGTATACATTAATCATCAATCAATACACATTTAGCAGAATAAGTGAAGTTAACGAGAAAGCTTATTAAAGCGAAGATGACATGGAATTCTTTAAGGAATTTATTTCATCGTTTGGTAAATAAGAGGAATGCAACAAATTAGTGAAATAAAGCCAAATCAAAGCACGATAGACTGGTATTTCTTTGAAGTATCTATATTACAAAGATTTACAAGAGAAATGCATTCAATCATTTTATGAAGCGACTTAAAATAATCTCAACTTTATTTGAAATATTTATTCAGCGTCACAAAAACCACAAAAATCATATTAATTTTGCATTTAAGGTTGTAGACCTTGGTTAAGGGAGGTAACTTTTTAAATCATCAAGGCGTTTAGAACCGGCAGTTTCATCAATGATGTGAGAAAAAAATTAAAATCATCTATGTTACATAGAAGCTTAAAGTATATTTATAAAAAAACGCTTAAAACAAACGTGCATGTGATTTGTAATAGTTATGTCCCGTAACCTAGGTCTACTTTCTTAAAATATAAAAAAATACGATTTTCTTCACGTTGCGACGTGAGTTGCGTTTCATACGTTTCACATCAATTTTGAGATTACAGTAATTGTAAGCTTTAAAAAATCAAAATTTGAAAATTTTAATGCTTAAGTTAACATCCATTTTCTAGTAAATAAACAATGAGAGGATATGGAGTCAATGCACACGAAACAAAGTATCTACAAATATTTTGTAGAGCAAAGCAATGGAACAACGCTTTTGGTCAACTGCAGAGTAATGGCGAGGGTAAATGGGATTTCAAACCCATTAATGAATAATCAAAGGATATACAGTAAATGCACCCGAGACAAAGTCTCTTCAAATACATTATAAAGAAGCAATGAAACAATTCTGTTTGTTGTTCTTCATCTTGAAGTCACTGTATTAATACATCAGACTGTATAATACTAGAGTTGTCTGTCACTTTTTTTATGTATATGTCTAATTTTGGTCTTGTTAGATGTGTTCCTAACTATTCCTCATGGTGAGATTTGCTTCATTTTCTTGGTTTTTTGGACTGTTGGTGTTGGTTTATTGTCTGCCCAACATCATGTTGCAATTATGAATACAAGCATTGGTCCTTATACTTACGATGTCAGAAACAATTTATATATTTCCGAATTAAACTTGTAAAAAAGCGTTAAAAATAATAAAGAAAACCCCTATGCAAACTTTTGGTTCTCAGTCACAGTTTTCACGAGACACGATTGACACGAATACAATTCTTGAGTGCATGATTGTCTCATTTCATTAAAAATATAGATTACCTACTGGTTGCTTAAATATGTAATATTGAGGTCAGCCATTATTAGTTTGAAATCACATATCACCATTTCGTTCCTTTTCAGGGTTTTACAAAGATTTATAAACAGTTCTTTCCATTTGGTGATCCCAGTAAATTTGCAACGTTTGTATTTAATGTGTTTGACGAAAATAAGGTGAGCATCATTGTACATTTTTTTGGTCGCGTATAATAATAGTATTTAGCCAATCTTAAAATTGAGGGTATAACAAACATATCAGAAAGCATTGTGAGGAGTCGAAATCAAGACTGCAAAAAGACAGCAAATGCAAGCCACCCAAAAAACTGTAAACTGCAATGGTCCTGACTTAAAAGAAATGTTGGATTAAACCGGTTTTATTAAACACTAAACCTCCACTTTCATTAGGGTTGTTTTTGGTAGAAAAGCAACAGCAAAATAAGAGCTTTTTTTAACTCACGATCATGTTCAAAAGTCAGTAGAATTTATTGAGGGTTGATTTATTCTTTTATTCCAAAGTCAGCAATCTTTTAGCTATTTCAAGGCGAGGACAAGGTACATGTTTACGATTCCTACCACTGACAAGCTCAACACACTTAGCTATTAGTATAATATACACGAAGATGACAAATCACCATACTCGGACATAATATTCTTCTTCTAAACTTAGGAGTCTTGTTCTTGCTCTTTAATGCTTTTCACCAAGCAGAAAGCAGCAAATTCTAATTTTTAATTCTTCTGATTGTATCAACAAATATCAAAATACAGAAGTTACTTTAAATTTGGTTGAAACCTTAACCTGGACCATATTTGAGTACACCAGGAGAAATATGCAAGAGATTTTAAAAAAATTTCCACCCAGTAAATGTGAAAGCACAGTGTTGCAGAAAAAAGAGGAATTTCAAATTCTGGTTAGAATGGCCACGCTTGATTCTTTGCTCTCTTATAATTTCCTATAGATGGCCATTAGGAAGAACATCGTTGTACAATGGGTTTGTCCAAGTTTGTAAGAATCTAATGAAATGTGGAACAGGGATTGCTTAAACAACCACGGAAACGTAAAGAGTAAAAACTTCATATTCATGTGTTAGCTTTAGGTCTTCATATACAAAATTTAAACAATATTTTTCTAACTATCTATTGGTACATTTTCTAACCCTGAGACAAAACCAATTAAAATCGTGGTACGTGTTACTTCTCTAACCCTCAAACGAAAACTGAACTATAACAAGCCAACACAAAAAAACTAAAGCACTGAAACATGCACGTGTATTTAATTGTGGCAGCTGTCTTTATTTACTGAAAAGCTAGATAAAAATCACCCTTTTGATATTTAGGAGAAATATACAATATGTTATTTTATAACATAGTTGTTAAATATTATACTTTCAAATGAAACCTGCACTTAATGTTTATACTGTTTTGTCTATGCTAGGACAATGAAGTCAAAACAATTTTCCAAAATGACATTTATAATTAGATAATGACACGAAATATCATAGCATTATTACCAGCTATGATCAACAGGTTCTTTTTTAAGTTCATTAATGAATAAATAAAACACACCTTGTTTGATTTATATCTAGGAATTATATCAAAATATACAATGAAGGGATATTGAGTAAATGTACATGAGACAAAGTCTGTACAAATACATGGTAAACAAAGCAATGGAATAACACTTTTATTGTTGTTCTTTATCTTGAAATCACAATGAGCATTCAAAGCATTTAATTAATTGACTTAAAAAGGAACTATATGAGGCGTCCGGACAAAACATAATATTTTCTTAGCAGCTCTTCAAGGTCGAAAAAATATAGAACTATAAGAAACAGAAGCAAACTTTGCATCTCCTTAAATGGCAAAATACCGAAGTTACTGTTAATTTTCTTTCTGCATATTCGCATTTCGACAACTTATGTCTCTTCAGTGCAGATTAAACCAAAACATTTAGAAATCCATATAATGAAATAAGTGTAAAATCATGATAGAGAACAAACTACCAATAGGATCTTAATCACACTAAGGGATAGTTCTAGTAAATTTTGCTGTTTTTTAAGTGTTTGTCAGCCTTCATACTTTTCTCAAATGTTCAGCGAACATATATAAAATTCTTTTTTTTTCAGGATGGTTACATAGAATTTGGAGAATTTTTACAGGCGTTATCTGTTACCTCTCGAGGCAGTGTTCAAGAAAAACTACAATGTAAGTATCTAAATGTGTGAAAAGACGCAGAATTTTTCTCTAGCACGGGAGATACTCCATAGAATGTAATTACCTGTCCTATTTCTTCTTTTGATACATTGACCAAACTGACTGAAAACAAAACTTTCCTTTCATTTGAAAGATAATTAATAGAACTGTACATAAAAGTGAGTCCTCTTCTTTTATATTTTCAACACACACATTAATGCCACAGCAAAATACAAACCAAAAATATCAATTAGGTTGCAATAAGGTACATATACTTTAATATTTTAACAAGAAACTGGAAAATGAATAAGAAAATTAAACCGAAATTCTTTAAGGGTAAGTAATAATTTTTCTAATTTTCTTGATTTCTGTTGATTCTTATACATCTATTTAAAAATGTAAATTTCTAATTTATTTTTAAGATAAATTAGCTTTTTGATTTAAACTTTTTAACATTAAAATGTAGAAATATATTTCCAAAACATATTTTTTTTTCCAAAGAAGTAAAAATGAAACTTTGAATTTTTATTTGCAACAAATAAATATCAATTTTCCTACTTAAAACCCCAAAATTAAGTTTAAAACAGAAAATGACATTGTGACATTCAGACCATGGAAGCGAGATCGTCAAAAAACATAAAATTTAGTGACAAGGGGCTCTTACATCACTGTCATCTATGTTCAGTAAACTCCTTGCAGGGAAGAAGAAACGAAAAAAAAAAATAGAAAAAAGACATATGAAAAACTCAATAAATGTAAAATACAGGATAACAGGAAACATTAACTCAAAAGGTCATTTTATTATTGAAATCATAAAAAATATACTTCAGATGTACAAACGTAATTTGTAGAGTTAGGGGGTAGAAGCCCGGGGTAGAAGCTTCAACTAAAGCAAGATTGATAAAACTTGTTAGTAATTAAAGCATTCAATGCACCATCATATAAATTCGATAGCAGTAATTAAAACCAACAGTTAGAATTAAATTCTACTGGATTTCAGTGTAATACACGTGTTTCCTGATAAATATTTTGAATACCTTGGTTAACCACTCAATAAGTGTCGAAATAAATGAATTATACAAATGTAAAAAGCGTGTTTTATAATTAAACAAATGTTCAGTTATATGTAAACTATGAAAAAATTATTGGAAATGTTTTTTGTATGCCATAATTATGCAACTCTATCAACTATTTTTGAAACACTGTTACAAGAAGGCCGACCACCGTCATAGTAAGTTTCTACAGTTTTATACTATCTGAACTGACAGTTAAATGAAACGATTTAATCATTTTTTACAAATGTCGGAATAGCTCACAGTAAAGATATTGTACATTTACACACTTTTGTTTTAGTAAATGTGACAAGTTCACGAAGTTAAATGGTGACAAAGGGTACAAAATCTGACCTTCGGAAAATACTTTAGTATTTGCATATTTCAACAAATTTTTATACAATTTATTTCTTTTCATTTTTCAGCAGGTAAGCGATAAATAGACTCTCAAAGCATTTTGCATGGCTATATTGACAAAAAATGACCAAGATTTCACTATAAGTACTTAAAATTTTCTTTTTCTTTAAATTCTGATGTGATATTTTTTCTATGAAATCCTATCGATCATAAGAGCATTCATTTAATCTACAGATTTTCCATAGCTCTTATCATATCTAAGGGGCTGAGTATATTGGGCAAAAGGGGAGAGGTTAATTAACATGATAATGATCTTATTATCTCAACCCCCCCGAAAAAAACCAAACCAAAACAAAACAAAAACAAAACAAAACAAAAGACAAAACAAAACAAAAAAAACCAACCATCTGAAAACCCAAAACACATTAACAGAAATACAATTAGAACAGTGTTTTAACAGTTAACACAATGTAAATTTTTAACAGAAGAGAAAACAACCATTAAAAAAACCAAAACAAAAAAAAAAAAACAAAAAATAACAAAAAAAAAAAAAACAATTGATTTATTTCACCAAACAGTTATTAACAACCGGCTTCAAAATGGCCAAAACTCATTAACATAAAAGACTTGTCCCCTCTTTTAATAGCTGTACGTGGGCCAAATAGGAAAACAAAGGAAGGGTTAGGATCTCTTTTTAAAATTTTACGAGGAATTTTTTATTGAATCTTCATTGGAATATGCTTCTTTTGGTTTCTCTTGAGGAGAGTTTATGAAAAGATTGCCAACAGAAGTGATCATAGTATTTACTTTTTTTTACTATTTCCGAACAATAAGGGGTCTACGTTAGCAACTTAGTCATTCCCGCTACACTGAAAAATAACATCCCGCCGAGAAGAAAAGTGTTCGCCTGGAATTAAGCTACAAGTTTAAACCACGAGCCCTGAATTATTAGCATTAGAATATATTGAATTTACTAAAGGGTTGCAATTCCATATGATTTTAAAATTACATTAGTTATAGACATACATCTTTGTATTTCAAATAGTCGTGACAACACGGGCATTTTGAGTAATTTTTTTAAATTAAGTGAGAACCGAACCGTCCGTCTTAAACGAATAACACAATGACAATGGCAACTCGGAAATACCAAGAAACAAAGAGATAACATGAGTACAGCAGAGAAAAGGAAAACAAAGACGCACATACAAAGATAAAGAACACGGACCCAATAAAAACATTGGCGAGATCAGGTGCGACGGTAGATTTAGCAGCTCCTGCTTTTTATAAGACACCCGCGTGTTGAACATGTTTTACAACAAATTACAATATGGTCCTATATTTAAAGCACATGTGCAGAGCACATGGTTTAAGTAACCATGGTACATCATAACGTAACTTCGGCAAACAATTACGGAAGGATTTCTAAGTGTGGCGGCGATTGCAGTTATTTTGTGACAACAATTTCCAAATGTACAACTGCTGAATGTGATTGTGTCGTATCATGCTGATCTGTAGGTAGCTCTTTATTGGATTACACAAAATTACCTGAGATAATTCCAGATATTTAAATCTTTGACACCTTTCCACCAACCTAATTAAAATGCCAGCACATATCCTTGATTTCAACGGTAGTCCTTAGCTAGAAAATGGCAAATCAAATTGAACACCTTGTACCAGTACATCTAGTAATGATAGCGATGAAATCATCTTATATAGGAAACACCAGAGAAATAAGGGAGTTCCATGTCGATAAAACATTTTGTGATGTCTCGATGATAAAAATGACGAAACGACATTAGCTAGTGAATTCAAATTGGGGGGACATTAAAATGGTTAAACCCAGACAGACATTCGAAACAGCAACGACTCTATACGAATGCCACCAGAAAGGGTGGAAAAAATTTGAACCTTCTCTGAAAAGTTGAGTATTATTATGTTCTCTTATAACAATTACCGGTCTTCAGGTGCACTGGATATGTTAGTATGATTCGCTTATTTTCTTGTCTTGTCTCGCGTGTTGTAATTAAATAATGATTATGCCGTTTGACTGCTTTACTGAAAATAAAAATGTGCATGAACATAAAAATGATGAAAAATTCTGATAACATGTCTGATTTCGAAGGTGTTCTTGTCAGGATTGTACTGTTTTTATAGAAATAATTTGATTTTGTATATGCTGGTAAACAAATTATCTTAATGTGAGGTTTACCTATACCATATTATTGGTATATTTCTGTTAATTGTAAAAGAATTGTTATCACCAATTTTTGCAGCAGAGCTAACTAAAACAATATTTTTATTATGTTCATAATATTGTAAGAATATCTGTCGATAATAGATTTTTGTTCTATACGGATGCAAACGATTTAATTTTTACGCTATGTGATTTCTAATTATTATATTTTTTTCGCTTGCTGGTTCCTAATTTGATAATTTGCATCACTTTGTTTTTCATGTATATTACAAGTGGTTCTCCTATGATTCTGTCAAATTAACCATGTCTCATTTGATGATGTAAATCCTATTCTCCAATTCTCAGCGTGTTAACCCAGTTGGTTAAAAATACGTATTATTTTTAATCCACACGTTGGTTAAATTTCTGCGTGATGTTTCCCGCAACGTTTCCTTTCATTCATAAAGTCTATTGTGACGTCATCGTTACTATGCTTTCAGATAGCGCGGTAAACGTTGACAACCGCGTGCTGAACCATTGAATATGCACCTGAAACACGGTAAAAGTCATTGGAGAAACAATATATCCTTCCGTTTGCTCGCGGATTACGATATTTCTCCATTCTCGATAGTTAAATTTCTGATTTTTACATGCTCGCTAAAGCCCGCATGTTGAAATATCTCGAACTGGAGAAATATCGTTATCCACTTGATCCGGAAGGGTATACTATATGTATCCACAGTTTATTAAAGAAGTTTCAAGTTAATCTCGCATATGCTTAAAAAAGCAACCCGTTTATTTGATTGGTTTGCCAAAACATTTCCTGTCGATGCTTGTTCCCCGCTCAAAGAGATGTATACAATGACACGAGGTAGTTACAGAAGACTTGCAATTTGTTGGTCTGCCGAATTACATTTTGTACTAATCCGCAAATTACTACGCAAAAATGTTCCTCTTTATTCGTTGTATATAACATAAGAGAAAAAAATCCCCACTGCATACATTGATTACTGTTTGTTATCGAATCAAGTTAGTTTATTTTGAAAAGAAACTCGCTTAAAACTCGTATAACTTGTCTACCCATATTACACAAAACATAAAAAAATGTATTTCGTTTTTCAATACATTTATTTTTTTTGCAGGGGCTTTCAAACTATATGATTTAGATAGTGATGGTTATATTACAAGGGTAGAACTGCTGGATATTGTAGATGCTATTTATAAAATGGTGGTATGTTTATTTTATGTTTACGACAGATTTGGTTGTTTTATTGTTGTAATACCTATCCTGTCTTAGCTTGCTTCAATGCTTTTACTGTTTTTTGGCAGAAGTGTCTTACACTATAATATATCAGAGTTTTATAAACAATGTACACCTCTAATTATTGTATATGTGCAATTTTTTTCAATGCCGAGCGTGTATGATATTTGTTTTATTCATACGTTTGCAACCCTGTAATAAAATCCTTTAGTCAATAGGTTTTATGTTCTTAAGTTAGCATTTACTCATGACAAGTTTATAGATTTTCACATTGTGTTATCAATTCTGCTCTTTTCAGAGTAAACAATATCACGTAAGAATAAAGATTTGCATGGAGCCCATGATTATTATACAAATAAAATTAAAGCCGTATACATATAATCACCCTAGGAATGATCCACTATTGCAAAATATATATTAAATATTCCCATAGTCATACAAGTATTACTTTTCATATCCAAATTCCCCCGAAAACCTATTCCTTATTTTATGCCGTGTATCCTCTACGCAATACTTCTAATATTTATATTAGATACATAAATTGAAGTAATCAAAACCTTAATTGCTTACAGAATAATTGCAAGATTTATTTTCTGGCTATTTTTGGATAATGGCTTTCAATATCATTTGATTCCAATGCTGCTGATGAGAGGTTACTCCTTGAAACATTTGTACAGCATAACAAAATTTACAGTTTATTATGCAACTTTGATATTTTTGTATTTTTCAATGCGCTTTTCTTTTGAATCAATATTGCCTCTATTGGCAAGCCAATATTAAGATAAGGTCACAATTCTTGATATTTTTTATTCAACGGCATGGTAGTGAGTTGTTGACAATATAAATTGGTCAGATAAAAAGATAATGCACTGAAGGAGCACATTGCTAGTTAAATCTATATTTGTTCACGACCTCACGTCCATGAGTAAAAAGGAACATGTCTGTAGCAACGATAGACATTTAGCAATGAATTCCTCTAAAACAGGTGCTAGGGGCCGTCTTGAATTGACTTTGAAACATTGGTAAATCTCATTGTCGAAGGCCTCATGGAGGATCCAGGATGAAGAACAACAATAAAAGCGTCGTTGTTTTGTAAAAACTTTTTTCTCATGCGCATTTCATTGTTATTGTTTATCAGTTTGTGATATATAATGCAGTTTAAACATTACAGAAAAAAAATATATGCCGCTTCAGGAATTTCAGAATCGCACAGTCTTTAACGACATCAAATAAGAACCCATAACCGCTGTAATTAGTAAACATTATTAAAATTTTAAATCTTTCCATATTGTTTGAAGTAGGAAAATTAGATAGACGAAAAGGTGATAATTGAGAATGAATAATCATGAATTACAATGTTGCAATATAGTATTTTAGCAATTTCACAGGCGTTAGCGTAGTGCATTATTACTGAATTGTTCAGGAATCGTTGAAACTCTCTAACTTTGATCTGCACTAAAAAGACATAAGTTGTCGAAACGCACATATGCAGAATCTAAATTAACATTTAATTCGGTATTTTGCTTTTTGATACGACCGCTGCAAAAGCGGCGTCTGTTGATAACTTTGGTTCGTGTGCATGGATAATAAAAATATCAAAATTTTAAGGAAATTGTTCTAGACACAAAAGATGGATTTATAGAAATTCAATATGTTTTTTTTTGTCGCAGCCTGCTTTAAGCATATTGGCTAGACGGTTCCAAGTTGCATGTTTTGATTATTTACATGCAAAACTTTCATTTTTAAAGATGTTTTCTCGATATGGTCTGTAAAGCTTGGACGTTACTTACATTTTTTACGTAATAGGGATATTGACAAGATACTCTGCTTGCATCCGTTAAATTAGCTTTGAGATCTGGCCTCTCACTGATACTGCCGATGTCTACTGAAATATATGATGCTGTGGAAAGTTTTGAGTTTAATTTTTCTTACGTAGTGCGACAGTGTTTTACCAGCATACCAGGCTCCTTTAGCTAGCTGGTAGTTTAGTGGCGAGCACCCCTTGACCCATATTTCAAAATAACGTATTGTCCTATTCTCTCCTTTTAATATTGTGGTCATGGAGTTAGTAGTCTACCCGTATTGGGTTTTATTCGTATCTTACTAATCTATAGGGAAACAGGACAGATAAAGGGGAGGTTTGAGTACCCATATACCGGTTTAACCCTACCGCTGGCTTTTGCTAGTGCCGATATCAAGTCCGGCTGTCCCGAGTTCCTATCGTTGTTTACGTTTATCTTTTGTCTTATTTGTGTTTTTCCTGTGTAGTTCCCTAGCAGATTGTGGCATGTAACTATAATTTTCAGCCGTTTCCTGTTGTCCCTGTATTCAAGTTGTTAATCAAAAATATGGAGATGGTTATAGGTAGCATTTACAGATTTTAGTTACTGTAAATTTTAGGTAATTTCGACAACATGACTCTTCAGTGAAGAGCAAATCAAATTATTGATCAAATCGAAACAATCTACTCATTATAGGAAAAATAACCGTGAAAAATATTTTTTATGACTTATTCTCTTTACTATATGAAAAAGAAAGGAAATGGGGCATATGTCAAGGAGAAAACATCCCATATCCATGTTAAAATGACACAAAACCACTGTTTCTTAGTTTTGATTTGATAAATATTACATATTTAGTATAGCTCTTACTATTTCCGAGCTACTTAATACTAAAACTTCTTTCTGAAAATAACTGTAGACTAATTTAATTTGACTCTGATTAGAATGAAGAAGGACATGAGGGGTTTATTAACAGGATAATATTCTATAATTGTCCCCAAAAGCAGTAAAAAAAATATGAAAAAAAAAGTAATACAATTTTTCGAATTTGCCAAAAAACGGTTCACAACTGATTTACTTCTTTGGTGTTTCCGATGTTTTCATTGTCCTTGGATTATTTGTTTTGGATTGACGGTTCGGTTCTCACTTACTTTATTTTGTCACCAAAAACTTTTAACCAGCAGCTGAAAAATGCCGGCCCTAAGCACATTAACAGAAAAGGTCTTGCCCCCCCCCATGAATATGTTATTATGGGTTCCCCTTGATATGATAGATATGATCTTTGAAGATTGCCCACAGAACTGTTGCTAGTTCTTAGATTTGTAGGAGGTCACAAATGCAAAGCTTTCACTTACACGCACCTGCACTCACTTTGTGACAATACTTTTATGGTGTCTCTGTTTCCTTTGCTTCAAATGGCATCACTGCCTTTTGACTGTTCTTTTATGTACTGACGATTCGGGCCTCATTGTACACCTGTTCACTGTGCTGCAGTTGCATTCGTTAAATCTGTTAAGAAGGGTTCTTAGTTCACATTTCAGAAATGACAGAGACGTTCAAAATTTAAAGTTGAAAGGGGGTTATTAACAAAATAACGGAACAGAATTTTTCAGAGCCTAAGTCTAAGAGGCAAAAGGACAAAGCAGGTCGAAATTCACTGGAAAATTGTAGATGACCATGGTCCACACTTGTTACGGGCATTTCATAGGAAATAATAAGTTAAACCGGTTTTATGTTGCACCAAACATCACCTTCCTTTCCATTGCGGTAGTGTCAGGAAACAACAGCATTTACTGTTGAAAGGTCATAGACAGTAAAACAAATGATCATCCCAATATTAATTAAACAAATTCTTAAATTACAGTTTGGACCGAAAATTTTTTCAAAGGGACTAATATCTATTGAAGAACTTGTTTAATGATCGCATAAGATCGTAAATATTTTGAAGCGAGATTAATAAGGCGGTAACAAAGATAATATGTCTAATGAGAAATTCTGCATAACGCATATACCCCGTAAATAGAAGAAGTTGGAATACTGTCCATGTTAGGGAAATTGATAATGTTGTAAATAAAATCGTCCCTGTGGTATTGAGTGTGCAAAGATCAAAAGTTTTGAGATATTTTATTTGAGAAAATGAATGGGATTTAAGATTTTCGAAGTCTTAAGTATCCACATGTGATTTATGCCACTTTGGGCATGCCTTTCTTAGACTACAGACAAAAATTTTAGTTAGTTCCTATTATTAACATTTTACATTAAATCTAAAACAGGACAACTAAGAAAACGAACAAACAAACAGATGATAGTTAAGTGTATTGAAAGTTTGAAGATTCTTGAATACAAAACAGTACAATAGAGTTAGATAATGTTAAATTATAGCGAATATACAAAATGGTAGTCGAGTACTGAATATTCATTCTCGGGTTTTACTTAATGTTGTGCATTGTATAATGGTATACACAAGAGGTGCCGGGGTCGTCTTCGGCGATAGGTATGAAATTTTTAATAATGTTGATGACACAAAAGAAAGGTTGTCATAGAATAAAGGGGTTAAGGCCCTTCTATTACATAATTAGGGTCTTAAGAGGCCATATTATAATCATATTTTGATGGGGGTTGATCACATTTAATTACCAATTAAATATAAGGTATAGTCTACGTATTTGAGAAACCAGTGATTTTAAGATTATCCGTTTTATAGCCCTCAAAGGCCAGTATCTCAATTATGCAGAGTGCATCGACGTATTATTTTAACCATATTTTCATTGGCTTTTATCCTCAAATTCTTCTTGACTGTAGCTCTCATTAAAATATTGAAAAATTTGATGGAATTTCAATGGAATCTTCTCGACATTCTCAGTGATATTGTGACATATTTTGAGTAGGTCTGTCCGTTTCTGATCTATGTAATATCAAAAAGAATCAAAATGGCACTGAATTTCCCAATTTTTATACCCTGCCACACTTAGTGGCGAGGTATTATGTCATACCTTTCGCTGTCTTTCCGTCCCCCAAAAATTTCCTATTGATGACTTGTGAATGAAATAGTATAGGGTCTTAAAACTTAGTTTGTAAGCGGTTTATCTCAAAATTCAGGTCTAGTTCGATATCGGGTACAGGTGTCCAAGGGGTTCTGGAGTTATGCCCCTTGAAACATTGCAATTTTGCGAATTTTAGGGTTTCCGACTGGTAACTTATGAACAAAATAATATACTGTCTTTAAACTTGGTATATAAGATGTTTACCACAAAACTCAGATCAAGTTCGATTTTGGGTTCAGAGGTTGAAGGGGTCCTGGAGTTATGCCCCCTTGAAACTTGAAATTTTGCGAATTTTAGGGGTTTCGACTCATATCTTATTAACCAAATAATATAATATCGTAAAACTTGGTATGTAAGTTGTTTGCAACAAAACACAGGCCAAGTTTAATTTTTGGTTCATAGGTATACAGGGTTCTGGAGTTGTGCTTTAAACTTTGAAATTTTGTGAAACGTGGCGGGGTATCATGTAATGCACCATTACTATTTTTAAATATATTTTTATCGAATTCTTATTTTGAATGTTTTTTTTTCTGCATGACATTTAAGTTTTTTCGTTTTTGAGTAATTTTGGGACTAAGAGGTCTAACTCTGATTTTAACGAAGTACCTTTCCAAGTCTAAGGATATAAGTTTCAGAAAAATATCTACAAATTTTATTATAGCTCGTACCATTTTAGAGGAATAATGGGTTCTCTTTTCAAAGTGCCTTAGGTATTAGATCTCAATGAAAAATATGTTTTTCGGAATAAGGTTTTTTGAGAATTATCACAGCTAGGTAAATTGATGCAATATCATTTTTTTTCATATTTACACCAAATCAAGCTGAGCGTAGCGCAATTCTTTATGCATATCGTTAAATGAACTAGGAAATCACATTACAGCAATCTTGTAAGCTACAATTAATTAAAAACACACACAACATGACAAAAGTTTTATCTCAAATTGTTAGAAGTATTCAATTTGCCAAAAAACATAATGGTAAGCCTTTACTGTATATATTTGCAATTACGAAAAAGAAAATATTAAAAGCACTAATTTCTTTATTAAGCATATTTCAGAAAATAATGCAACATTGCAGTGCATTCATCAACTTAATAATATTGTAGGTTTTCTTTCTAATATCGAATATACATCTGCATCAACATATGTAATTTATTCTTGCAAATGAACCTATTTCCCTTTGTGCATGTAATGTGCTAATATCCCATTCTACATATTTACTATGTCTGCTAATAATGACGTCACAAATCAAGTGGTAACCATTCTTATGTTATTTAGCATGATGAATTGTTTATCGTGGTATATGCTGCTTGGGTAAAAGATGTTTTAATAAGTTGTCTATGCAGTTGATAAGAAATGGAAAATCATATTGGAATTAAAAAATAGATTTAACGAAAGAATCAAATTTTGATATAAATGGATCGTTTGTAACGAAAAACCAAGCCATTGTCTGTCTAATCTTAGCAAAAAGATTACTGAAATAACTTTAGCAAAAACTTGAAACAAGACAATTACTATAGAGGCAAATGACTAAACTCTTGCAAAGCATTTTACCTAACAAAAAATTAAAAAAAAAGATTTTTCTGACGATCAACAATTAAATGATAGTCTGAGTCAATGCGTAGACAATGCCAAAGGGAAATAATTACGTTAACATCAGTTGAATGTATTAACTCTATGATTATTGATTACGTAATTGAAGCATTTGTATGATCAATATTTAAGAAGTTGAAACTGTTATACATCAATGAATTTAAGACATATCATGACTTTATTGTATTTTGAAATTGACTTGTTGTAAATGGTATTAAATTAAAATAAATATTAAATTAAAAAAACTATAAAATATTCTACGGCATTTAGAGGACAACTATCTGTTATAAATTTTAGGCCTTGATCCTATTTATGGTGAAGCACAGTAACACCAGACAAATTTACTGAAAGCTTATTCAAAAGTGAAAAAAATGAAATTTAGGGATTCTACAAAAACCGAAATTAAAGAAGATAAACCATTATTTACAATGTTCTTTCTCAAAACGTTCATCAAATTTAAAAGGCATGACTTCTCATGGTCTCACCTTATTTGTGTTTTACTCAACTTATCACTGGACACAATATCCAATATTGTCTGATTCTACTCGAGTTTGATTTCAATTGTTCCAGGCCGTTATATCTAGCATTAAGTAATCTTATGTTACACGAGTCGGACTTAAATTGTTCTGGCCCCTATATCTAGCATGAAGGCGTCTCATTTTGCCAGTGTCGGACTTGACTTGTTCCTGGCCACTTTATCTAGCATGAAGTTGTCTCATTTTGCCAGCGTCGGACTTGACTTGTTCAAGGCCCTATATCTAGCTTGAAGTCGTCTCATTTTACCTGTGTCGGAATTCGCTTGTTCAAGGCTACTGTATCTAATATTAAGTCGTCCCATTTTCCTGTGTGTCGGATTTTGTTTGTTCCAGGCTACCATATGTTGTATTGAGTCGTCTCATTTTTTTTTACCTTGGCGGATTTCGCCTGTTCCCGGCTACTGTATCTTGTGTTTAGTCGTCCCATTTCACATGTGTCGGATTTCACTTGTTCCAGGCTACTATATTTTTTATTGTGTCGGATTTCATTTTACCTGTGTCGGATTTCATCTGTTCCAGGCTACTGTATCTTGTCTTTAGTCGTCTCATTTCACCTGTGTCGGATTTCACTTGGCTACTATATGTTGTATTGTGTCGGATTTAATTTTACCTGTGTCGGATTTCACCTGTTCCATGCTACTGTGTATCTTGTCTTTAGTCGTCTCATTTCACCTGTGTCGGATTTCACTTGTTCCAGGCTACTTTATCTAGTATTAAGTCGTCTCTTTTTACAGGTGTCGGATTTCAATTGTTCCAGGCTACTATATTTTGTATTATGTCGTCTAATTTTACCTGTGTCGGATTTCACTTGTTCCAGGCCTCTTTATCCAGTAGCAAGTCGTCTTGTTTTACTTGGTGGATTTCACTTGTTCCTTGTTACCAGATCTAGTATTGCGTTGTATCATATTACCTTGGTCTGATCTCACTTGCCTTGCTCTAGGCCAATATTTCTGGCATTAAGTCAACTCATTTTATCTGTGTCGGATTTCACTTGTTCCAGGCTACTATATTTTTTATTGACAGTTTTGTACCCATTGTACAGGTGTTCAAATATTTTCCATTGTTATACATAAGAATGTATCGTACATTTGCCTATCTTTTTATTTCTAAATGTGGTTTTATGGATGTCCCGAGTTCCTATCGTTGTTCACGTTTTTCTTTTGTCTTATTTTTGTTTTTCATGTGTTTTTCCCTGGCAAATTGTAGCATGTAATTGTAATTGTAAAGAGTAGATGTAAGCACTTACATATCAACAATGTATAATTGAAATTATATAAAATCAATTTTATATCAAGCCAAAACATTGAGTTCTATATTTCCAAATAATTCCAAATGTAATTGTAACGTTCATTTTCATTGGTCAACGTCATGAATAGCAAGCGGAAATATTTTTCGATATTTTCGTTTGCCCATGAATCTGCTCCGCAAAAATATAGTGCAGCAAATAAAGACGTCGTTAACATGGATCATGCAGTTTTTAACGTACAAAGTTGGAATTATAAGGATTAAACACTGATTTTTAGGAAATTATGAATGTATAAACTGCGACAGCTCACTCACAAACTTTACATAAAGTCCTTCGGACTTTATTCAGTTTGTGAGTGAGCTGCCGGAGTTTATACATAGATAATTTCCTAAAAATGAGTGTTTATTCCTATAACAATTTTTGGTGAGTTTGCACAGAAAATACTCATAACATAATCTGTAAATTATTACCCGATACTGTCACCAATACAAGAAGAAAAATCAGCAGTAGGGAAGTACTTTTATTCGTAAACATCAATTTTAGTGGTTTTTATAGATATCACTATTTCTTGGGACCTCATGATTCTAGTTTTATGCATTCAAGCTCTAGTTAAAAGATACATTTTGTTGGGAACTTAATTTCGTGGTTTTAGCGAACCACGAAATCCATGAAAATTGGAACCTCACAATCAATAATACTTTCACAGTACATACCAATAATAATTAAAAAATCCTAGTCATGCAAGCCGTATCTTTTGTGAAAGAAATGATTAAAATTGAGCTACAAACGTTGTTAACCACTAAAAATTATTTCCTTCGACAGATAATGAATTTACAACAAATTATGGAAACTTGTGAATAATATTTTCCTTGATGTTTTTCTAGGGAAATAAAGTGAAATTACCAGAAGAAGAAAATACTCCGGAGAAAAGAGTTAATAAGATATTTGATATTATGGATAAGGTAATGTATTTTGTCTTGTTCGGACGGTTTATTGTTTTCTCTGTAAGTTGCAAAGTCATTTAAAGGAAAAATAGGATGGAATAAACCATATACACCGTAAATACCAATTGAATGCTCACGATAAAGAGGAATTGCGAAGGAATGGAATAAGTTGAAAATGTCAAATAACAAAATACTGAAGTTACTGTAAATTTAGATTCTGCATATTGCATTTCGAAACATTATGTCTCTTCAGTGCAGATCAAATCAAAACTTTTGGAAATCCACAAACCTAAATATGTTTAAAGGCTAATAGAGAGCAAAGTACCAAAAATGATCTAAAAAGGAAAGCCAAGCTAAGGACTGAGCTATATAGGAGGGAGAAACTCCTTAGGTTTTACAAAGTTTTCTCAAATTTAAATATTGAAAGTTTCTAAATAAAGTCGGTTTTCGGGCTTGCATCGAAGTACTGGCTACTGGGTTGGTGAATACCACGGTGACTAACAGTCCACCAACAGAGGCATCGGCCAAGTGGTAACAAATAACAAAATACCGAAATTACTGTAAATTTAGCTTCTGTATATGCTCATTTCGACAAATTATGTTTCTTCAGTGCAGATCAAATCAAAGTGACAAAACCAACCGAGTCAAGATTAACGGACATCAATGCAAATAACAGAAAAGAACATATTCAGTCTTTCTGTGTTTCTTTTGCAAAATAGAGAAACAACAAACCCCCAATTCCAGTCACTTTGCATTTTGTACTTTACTTTATATTTATTTTATTGTCTCATGATAAATAGAAGAATTGGGAACAAGCTATTACAATTTACTTGTCCCTCTGCTTAAACATATGCATTGAACAGAGCTGAAATGGGCTGGAAAATCAACATTGTTTTTGGACTTTTGATTTTAGAAATCCATCTTTTTTGAACGTAAGGAGTATCTCCCTCGTGAATAGCTCTGTCCTTACCTGATTTAGGCTTTTAATGAAGGTAGTATTGGCTATTTATTCTTTTATCAGCTTTTACACGTTTTTAGGTTAATAGTCTTCCAAATGGTTTGATTTGACTAACACTGAAGAGGCATTAGATGTCGATATGGCCATATGCAGAAATGATATTGTAGTATCTCCGATGACATGATATTTATAACCAATGGGTCGACACTTCTGCTGGTGGACTGTTAGTTCCCGGATGTATTCCCCAACCCAAAAGTCGGTACTCCAGATTTTCCTTATTGGTCTCTCCTGGTGATCGATTCGGACTTTTGTTGTCACTTTTATTTGTAGAAAAATTCACTTAAACCTTAGGAAGAACTCCCTCGTATAGGTCGGTTCTAAGCTGATTTTGCTTTTTAGTTACGTCATGTCAATATTTGTTCTGGAATAACTCCCTCGTGCAGATCGGTTCTAAGCTGATTTTGCTTTTTAGTTACGTCATATCAATATTTGTTCTCTATCAGATTTCACACATTTTTAGATTTTCGGTCTTCAAAAATTTTAGAGAAAAAAAAAATTCTCGAAATGGCCGTAAGCAGAAATTTAATTAATAGTAGCTTTGGTATTATCTTATGCAAACTGAATAACAAAGATCACTAATTCATTCTAATTTTTTATTATTATAAACTGTTTAATATTATGTTCTTAAATCAGAGTATATTAATTATTCAAATACAGTTTGTATCTTTCATGAATGTAAGAAATTCCAACTTTCTCAAGTAAAGAAAAACATAGCCAGAAAACTGGTCGTAATTTCTTTAAGTGAAAATTAAAAAATTAGAGGGTAAACGGGCACAAATCTATCTTTTTGAGGAACTTTTTATGCCCCCGCGACGAAAAGTCGGGGGGCATATTGTTTTACCCTTGTCCGTCCGTTCGTCCGTTCGTTCGTCCGTCCGTCCGTCCGTACGAATGAAAAACACAACTTTTCATGTTTTTTT
>MJUU01046476.1:0-21617 GCA_002080025.1 Modiolus philippinarum | reverse complement strand
ACCTGGTCATTCTTCTGTGGTAGTACTATGCTATTATTTGCGTAGCTCTTCATTTATTTAGCTATTCTTTATTTTTAGCTAAAAATTGATTGCTAACAGGTACTTTCACAATCATAAATAATTTTTTTTCAGAATAAGGATGATAAATTATCGTTTGATGAATTCATAGAAGGATCCAAGAAAGACCCGACCATAATTCAGGCACTGACACTTTATGACACTAGTAGTTAGTCTCCATGACTACTGAGAATCAAACATCAACCCATATAAATGTCTTCCGAAAGTAATATCCAGCTGAACCAATGGGAGATGCCATACCATGCAAACCTTGATTCAAGTCATCTTATAATTCCTTGTGTTTCCCAAGTGTGGGACATCATTTTTAATATTATATTTCAAGTTTCATTCATGAAAGCGTGCATGACTTCCAGCCGTTGTGCATTATAAATGTAGTAAATTGATAATATTTATGATATGTCTTGTACGGTAAACCCTTTTATTGAAAAACCAGATTTTTCTTATTTACAATCGCCTTTTGTGTATGGTACAAAATGAACAAATGAGTATAAATGAGTGTTATTGCCATCTCTAAAAGTTTCATGGAAAACAATCAATTAATAAACTTGGCCCTGAGTAAATCATAAACCAATTAAATAGTTCATGTAAGAGAAGAAAAAAGTTTATACAAATTGTTTAACGCATATTCTACAACAAAAGTAATATATCATGAATGAAATATGGTTATAGTAGACACATATGTATCTATATAGGTAATAGGTACCAGAATATTCGGTTCGTTGGTGAAACCCCTTTCATTTTGTAGATTTTTTAACACTGTTTTGAAAGCCTACTGTTATATACTATTTAAGTTCAGATGATCTCCACAAAATGGAAAATTATACATATATTTTTGTTAAATGGTACCATATTATTCTAATTTATTTGTTAATACTTGGACTATACTTTAAAGTAATGTGTCTTCACAGACAAATGATTCTAACTTTTATTGCGTACTAAGCGACGTAACCATGTTCTTTTTTATTTTACAGCAAAATTAAAGCGTTTAAATTTTCATGTCTACTGCTTCGATGCTAAGTTTTCATAATCGGGCAAAAATGAAGTTTTGCAATTATATATAGATTAATACATGGCCTTTTCCAAATCAACACGGTTATCTTCCCAAAACTCCCATGATATGGGTCAAGTGGTGATAATCGTGCTGATATGAAAAAAGTTGATGTCTTAATCTGTTTATTACACAATTCCAATAACAGTTATCGAAAATATTCAGGCTGATAGTAGCCCTTTATCAGCCAGGGTAGACTAATATTGCGATATTAGCGCAGGTTGTTTACTTCCGGCATTAATACATATGCAAAGCACAACATATTCATACTGAGTATGTAATAATATCAATTATATAATTTAAACACCATTTTTTCGACATATGTATACCCTAATATCTAATATGGGAAACAATTGCAAAAGAACAGAAACATGCGTTTTCTTTGAATTTGAACAGAAACATGCGTTTATCTTTGAATTTGAAGAGTTACAAATCGATAGAAAGGGGCTTTTATACTCATAAGTTTGCATACATTTTACGCTGATAATGTTGAAAATGACAATTGGCAAAGGTCACTTTGTCCGAGCGATTATTTTGAAATGGCTAGACCAATTGATTTCAAACTTTGCACAAAGTTGGAACACCATCTGAAGTTATATGCTGTGCGTTTAAAATTTTCAAAAGGCCGCCATTTCCAAGATGGCTGCCAAAATACGTCAAAATTTCAGCACTGTACGATTTCAACGAAAATTGATTTCTAGGTAGATTTTGACACTGCGAATAAGTTGGAATCGTCGAATTGGTGGTCTGGGGTGACATCCGCTATTGCTTGCAATTGCAAATCTAGTTTATATTTACATTTTGAGTCTGCTGGATGACAAAGAGTTTTTATGTTTAATAGACATCATGAGGTTTATTAATATAATGAGAGGATGTGATTTACATGATTTAAAAAGATAATATTAAAGAATTATAAAACATAATAGAAACAAATATATTGAAATAAAATTTTGTTCAGTTGTCAAAATGTTTTAAATTTATCAATGTGTAGCTTCTTTTTTCATATATTTAATACTACCATAAACTTGATAAAAATATAAAAATTGTTTATTCAAAATGGTTGTTAAATTGTTGTGTAAGCTGTGTTTGTTGATATTTACAAACAGAAACTCTAAATACAAAAACACCGATGCTCATTTAGTTTTTTGTCTTGTGTTTGAATGTATCATAAGTAAACAATTTTCCATTCGATTTATGTAAATGAAGGACATAATCTTCTTATGCTTTAACGTAGTACACACAAAGTGAAACGTCATACTTACCTAATAAGTTGTGCTCATTATAATTCTACTTTACTAACGTTGTAAAATATTCAAGTTTTACTGACTTTCAACCTTATTTTGTCTCTTAATTTCGAAAAATTAAATTGAGTGGATTATTGTATCCTGTGAACATTAATGGTTGTCTTACACGTGTATTCCCTGTAAAGACAATGATTATGCAAAATGTGTTTATTTATAACTTGTTGATATTTTCACATATTTTTATGAATATATATTACTAATGTTGTTCATGGTCTGTTTCCTCACTTAAATACAATTTATGAACTCTGTATCTTTGTATCATTTTTGCACCAGCTTTGCCCAGACGTATGTCTTTGTCATTAAAACGAAGAATTCATGATAAATTTATATTTTGATCACGTTTCACACCAACACATGATGTCTGTGTGATAATGAAGTACATATTTTTCTTACAGATATCATACGATAACTATTATGTTTGTCCATCCACATGACACTGCCACAAGCAACTAAACGGTTATCATGCATTTGTGTACATATTTCGATGACGTCATAGTTTAGGACATATACAATATACGTACAACGTGTGTGTACAATTGAAAATAGATTTAAAAGAAAGCTTATTGGAGAAAGGCTCAGATAAATGATGTACTTCTTATTTGATTAATAGAAATACTATGTTTTACATCTATAAGCTGGTTCGTCTTTTCGAAATGCGACCAGCAGAGATCAGTACATGTCACTTTTTCAAATTTGGCCGTTTTATTAACTCTCATTCTATGTCAACTTTGGAGATACACATTTGCGTGTATTTATGTTTTAGTACAAAATGCAATTTTTTAGTATTATTCATGTTTTTAAAAGTTTCAAAACTGAATTAAGTCTGGGTATCCATAAACCCGGCAATCCTACCGCTAGCTCAGTTTTGCTAGTGACGGTACCAAGTCCGATTTCCTATCGTTGTCTACGTTTGTCTTTTTATTGTATTTCATGTCCATTTCCTTGATAGATTGTGGCATTTTATTGTAATTTTCGGCCATTTCAAGTACATGTATTTCCTGTTATTTTCTTCACATTAATTACAGACCATATATACCAAACATTCTGGAGAATGTTGTCTCTTTCAAAATATTCGGATTTCATCCAGGTGTAGGGAGTTAACTCTATTACAAACAAAGAATAACAGTTTACACCTTCATCTGCATTGAGTTTTTACCTCACCTGGCCTAAAAGGCCAATGAGCTTTTGTCATCACCTTTCGTCCGTCGTCCGGCGTCCGTCGTCCGTCCGTCAACAATTTCAAAAATCTCCTCTTGTGAAACTGCTAGCCTACATGGTTTCTCAAAATTGCGTTCTATTAGTTGGTCGGTCAAACAACATGGCCGCCACTGCTAAAAATAGAACATGGGGTAAATTGTGGTTTTTGTCCAATAACTGGAAAACCGTTACAGATATAAAAAATCTGACATGGGATAAAAATGATCAGCATGATGGGATCTACCTGCCGTGCATTTTTGAAGAAAATCTGAAAACCAATCTCGGAGCCCTATTTCCGTAAAATTTTTGCACTTTGAATTTTTTATTGCAAAAAGTATAACAGATACAGGTCAAGTGTAAACTGCAAAAATGTTAAAAAGAGCAGGAAAATTCAACATTGTCCGATTCCAATAAAATTTGGCTTCCAAATAGATATTGATTTTGCGACATCAAAACACGTGTTGAAAATTGTTCGTTGACTGCCATTTTCAAAATGGTCGCAAAAAAAGGCGGGATAATTAAACTGTCTAGTTTCAATGAAATTTGGTTTTCGAATAGGTATTGATGTCGCAACTTCAAACCCCAAGATAAAAATTGTTCGTTGACTGCCATTCTCAAAATGACCGCCAAAAAGGGCGGGAAATTGCAACATTAACCGATTTAAATGAAATTTGGTTACCAAATAGATAAGATATTGATGACGCAACTTCAAAACTGATGTTAGAAATTGTTCGTTGACCGCTATTTTCAAAATGGTCACCAAAAAGGCGGGTAAATTCAACATTGTCCGATTTCATAAGATTTGGTTTCCAAATAGATATTGATGTTGTGACTTCAAAACCGGTGTTGAAAATTGTTCGTTGTCCGCCATCTTCAAGATGGCCACCAACTAGGTGGGAAAATGCAACATTGTCCGATTTCAATAAAATTTGTTTATCGAATAGATATTGATGTTGCTACTTCAATAATGGTGTTGAAAATTGTTTGTTGACTGCCATTTTCAAATGGCTACCGAAATTGATGGGAAAATTCGATTTCGATGAAATTTGGTTTCCAAATACATATTGATGTCGTAACTCAAAAATATGGTGTTAAAATTGTCTCTGACCGCCATTTACAAAATGCTGTCTCGACTTCAAAACTGGTGTCGAAAGTGGTCCTTTGCAAGAACGTTTTTTTGGTCAAAAAGCCCAACAAAGAAATATAGTTAAACATGATCAGACTTTAAATACAGTTGTTGATATCCGAATAAATCATTTTGAAACACATTCAAAAATCAAACAGAAGTAAAAAGAATTGGAAAAAGAGTATATATTTGTTCCGGCAGATAAAGCAGCCAATAATGTGGTCGTTGTTTGACGTAAGTATTACATCGAGGTGCTTCGGAATGAAATTACCAATTCTAGTACATTTCAAGCTACCACGTCAACAGAAACACAAATAATTGATGATCACATGATAGCTACAGCTGAACGTAAAGCAACTTCTAATTATAAAAGCATTCCTACTATGTATTGGCTTCCTAAACTACACAAAAATCCTTTCAAATTTCGTGTTATTTCGGCATCAAGTAAATGTTCAACTACACATATTTCTGTGTTATTGACCAGTGCACTTACTACCATAAAAAATCTCGTCATCAACTTTAGCAACAAATGTTATGAATACAGTAGAATTAACTAATTTTAGAGTGTTAAAAATTCGGTAGAAGTTTTGGAAAGACTTCGATCTGTTAATGAAGCATACACCTCCGTCGATAGCTAGGATTTTTCTAACCTCTATACTACATTACCGCATACACTCATCAAGAGAGGAGAACACACCGTTCAGGAAATGTGAAAACTGGATAGAAATTAGAGAAATATGGTTTCTACAACGATAACTAAGTTGATTATGAAATTTCTCACATCGAGTTTTTAAACATTTGAAAATTTATTTAACAAGATGTGAGAATTTTCATAATTAACGTGTGTAAATTGTAGAAAATGTTTGTCTAATGACATAATGTAAAACACCAAGAATCATGTTCCGAATGGATTTGGCGGGAAATTTCATCTGAGTTGTTCTCTCACTAGAGAAGAGAAATATTTTTATCACATCGGTCAGGCGTTGGTTAAATTAGCCAGAAAAAAGAGAACACACCTTAACTACTGAAAGAATATATTTATTGTAACACGATTTCATTGAAAACTCTCCATTTCAGAATTTAACATGCCTGATTTTTTTGTTTTCTTTTTAGAATCAGAACAGCAATGTTCATTCTTATAAGTTTAGCTATATAGCATCTGCTAGTTCTCTTTAACTACTAAATGAATTATGATGTTTTAGAATCTGAAAAAAAGACTTCAAAGGATATATCGTAAATTGTTTATCAAAATGAATTTCCGAGGCTCAAACAACAATTAAACGTGTAAAGATAGCAAAAATGGAGTGAAGTTCATATGCAGGGCATATAATTCGGTCACCTTTTGTTAACAGTTTGAGTATATCCTATACTGATAAGAATGCATAATTCACATTTATTTTTTCCAATGTCCTCCCAACGTGTGCGCACCTTATCCATTAAAATAGGTTGAGGCAAAAATGCAAAACTTAATGGACATTTTTTTTTTATATTTTGGACTTAATTTTGTCTATTTCACATATTTTGAATCAAAATTATTTTCAAATAATTCCGTGTCACCGATTAAAGGGATAAAACAGAGCTAAGTTCATGCCCTATATAAAAAACTGAAAAATGTTCAGGTGACAAATGCTTAAATTATGAATTTTTTATTGCAAAACATGCGACAGCTTCATATCAACATGAATAGAAATCTACATTTATAAGCTTAACAAAAACACTAACTTACCAACACTTCTTATCAAGTTTACCTAGACACTAGAATTTAATTGTGAATGATAACTATTTTTGCAACATATAGGAACTTTTTGTTCATTTTGAAGCATTGTCCGAGAACCCTATTTTTCCCCATAATTTCATTGTTTAGAAAAGGCTCTGATATATTTTTATTTATCAAATTCTTCACATTTGTTTGTCAAATGCTATTTTTTAAAATTTGGTGAAAATAGAATTCCTATCTGCTTTTTCTGAAGTGGAGCACAGGTGGTAAAATTAAATAAAGAGTAAAAATTCATTTAAAAGTTTTTTTTATTAAATAACGGAAATAAATATTGAAATTTAATCATATCATAATAGGTTTTCTAACATTTTCTTGATGACCTGCAGAAATTTTAAGTGAAGTAACTACAGTACCAGTTGAAGTATTCGTGCCTGTGTCTTTTCCAAATATGAGTTTTGAACTATTAATATTTTCTCCTTGAATAATGTCTTTTTTCGTTTTACATTAATGACAATAATAATTTGTGAAATATAGTGATTTAATCTAAAAATGTTTAAATTGAGTTGTCTATCTTAGTTTGCAAATATGCTGTAAATTTTTCAAAAGAGTATAGGTTTGATTTTCGATGGGACACTAATGGGTGTAGGATAGGATAGAATTATTGACTCAGAGTTACTTGCTAGTGATATTTTCTCCTTTTTTACGAGTAAATCCAATATATATCGATCATATTTGTATTAGTTACAGCTTGCTTCTTGATATTTTTCTAATTTGTCTTTTTATCAATTCTAATACAGCACCTAGAAATGATAATGTTTGTTCCTAAAATCATCATTACGTTGTCTTGGCTTGCTAATTTCTACCTTTAAAACACAAAATAGATTAAAGCGATGAAAGTGCAATGTATACAATAATTTCATTATTCATTTACATGACAAGCATATATTTTTATGTATTTTAAGATATAAACTATCAGTGTTCTTTACACTTAAAGTGAATAAGCATTTACAATATGCATTTTTTTGCATAACCAAGTTTTGAAGGGGATTGTCTTAAAAAATTCAAGATCTGTGTCGTTAAATAAGTTGGTGTATGACACAAAGATCACTATGAAGAGGTATTACTGTACACAAGTTGTGTAACCTCTTACTTAATATGCATTTTTTCCTTTACTTAGCATTATTACAAATAAATGCAGAAATAGCATTGAACAATAAAATAAACTCATTTCCAGGGATCATATAGAATTTACTGTGAGGTGCTCTATTTTGTTGCAAGTCTCATTTTTTAAATATTAAGTGAAATAACTATTATGCAAGTTGAAGTATTTTTTTTTTTGTGCCTTTTCCAAATATGAGTTTTGTACTATTAATATTTTCTCCTCGAATAATGTCTTTTTTCGTTTTACGTTAATTACAAAATCAGTGCGTGAAATCTGAAAATGTTTAAATTGAGTTGTCCATCTTAGTATGCAAATAACTAAATACAGAACTTGCTGTAAATTTTGCAAAAAGGTATAGGTTTGTGTGCATTGTTGAAATTTTGGTGGTACACTAGTGGGTCTAGTAGTGTTGACTCAGAGAGTTACTTGCTGGTGATATTTTCTCCTTTTTTACGAGTAAGGCCAAGCGTATTTTTAACAAATATATCTCGATCATATTTTAATTTGTTAAAGCCTCCTACTTGATATTTTTCTAAGTCTGTAGTAATTTGTCTTTTTATCAATTTGAATATAGGACCTAGAAATGATAATCTTTGCACCTAAAAATCCTCATTACGTTGACCTGGCGTGCTCATTTCTACCTTTAAAATTAAAAATGGATTAAAAAGATGTAAGTGTCATTTATACAATAATTTCATTATTCATTTACATAACAAGCATATATTTTTATGTAATCCAAGACATAAACTATCAGTATGAAAAAGAAAGGAAATGGGGTAAATGTCAAGGAGACAACATCCCATATCCAGGTTAAAACGACCCAAAAACAAAACATCTAGGGGTCACCGTACGGTCTCCAACACAGTGAGGAACCTCACACCATATAGCAAGCCCTAAATGGTCCCAAAAGGGTAAAAATGAATAAATCAATGGAAACAAACCACATCCAATAACCCAAATATGAAGAAACTAAAATTTTATAAGAAGACAAGGACGAGCCAATACCAACATATTCCTGACTTGGGACAGGCGCAAAATTGCGGTGGGGTTAAACTCGTTTTCTTGGATCCAAACCCTCCCCTATGTGTGGTGAATGGCTAAAAATAAAAAAAGACTCACAGTAAAAATCAAACTAGAAAAAAGTCCAACTTATTATCAAGTGTTCTTTACAGTAAAAGTGAATGTGCAATTTTTGCCTAAACAAGCGTTTTGTGATAACCCTGAGCATCGCCCAAGTTGGCACTTCATGGCGGTTGAGGAGCAAAGGAGTGACCTTGATATAATTTTGGTCAAGAATACCGCTTAAGTGCACGCTAGGGGCCTTCTTGATCTCGCTTGAGGGGGTGAATATAGTTCGGCTCTAGTTGAAGACCCTCAGACGAGATCAAGATGTAGACAGGAATAAAAGCCCTGTCCATGATAAACTGGACTTTTCTATGTATCATGTGCATTTTTGTCACATGTACATTCACTCCATATCCTTTCATTTTTCCTATTTGAAGGGGTTTGTGTTAAAAAATTCAAAATCTGTGTCCTGAAATTAGTTGGTGCATGAAACAAAGATCATTATGAAGAGGTATTACTGTACACAAGTTGTGTAACCTCTTTCTTAATATGCATTAATTCCTTCACTTAGCATTATCACAAATACATGCAGACATAACAGTGAGCAATAAAATAAACTCATTTCAAGGGATCATATAGAATTTACTGTGAGGTGCTTTTGGTTTTCTATTTTGTTCCAAGTCTCATTTTAAATATTAAATGAAGACAAAGAATAAAAACGTTGCCCCCTTGTGATTGGTATTATGATTCTGATTTATGGGGGATGCCAATAGCCAAACAAAACATTCCATTGTGTATGTTTTAAATTTTATTTATCTGACCAGTATGCGGACCTCCCATACCGAACAACATAGGAGTAACTAGTGTTTGATCTTTCTTATTTTTGGTTTGTACCTTGGTAAAAACTTATCTGTAACATTATGTTTAAGGAAAATGCTATTATACACAACTACCGCGCTAATTACTAGAATCAAGCTTTGATGAGACTTTCATCATGCCGTTGTACATTTGAAAAAAAAAATCATGAATAATTCTTAATTCCTTCCGGCTATCCCGAGTTACTATCGTTGTTTAAGTTTGTCTTTTGCCTGTTTATTGTTTTTAATGTGCAGTTACCTGGTAGATTGTGGAATGTGATTGTTATTTTCTGCCATTGTAAGTGTTTCCTGTTATCTTCTCTATATCAATGAAGATATCTTTTATTGAGTCTTAACATGGGTAGACATTATATTCGTGATTATTTAAGCCCGAGTGTTGGAGAGGGCTACAATACCACGATTATAATCTCTACTCATGTTAAGGGGGTTCGCTACTCCATTTCAAAAATAAATAGGATTTCCAATAAATGTTATTTTTTGTTAGAAAATTAAAAAGAAGCAATTTAAGTGAAAAAAAATTGATAGGTTGTTGATCTCGTTTTTGAGATTTAAGTGACTGAAAATTTGGCGGGAAACTGAACTTCTCGCATTTTTCATTTGATTAACATTAGCCAGGTTTGATCATGAATGAATGTGACAGAATAAATAAAATCTGATAAAAATTTCACAGAACGTTCATAAAGATGTATAAAATGAAATTATGAGAAAAAATAAAGGGGTCCATGGGCAAAAAATTGTAATGCATTTAAATGGATAAAACCAGAGGATTCTGAAAATATGGCAGAAATCCCAAAACATGAGGAGCTAACCTCCTTAAAACTACAATAAAGGATGTAGCTTGCAAGAATATTTCAATTGCAATATATGACAAATCCGACATATCTAGTTAAAACTTAAATTTGAAAAAAAAATAAACATAAATTTATTGTAATAAAATTTCAATTCACATCATTGAATTATATTCACCAGCCAAGTAGCCAGTGCTTCGGTGCTGGCCTGAAAACCGATCATTTATCTGAAAACTTGCAATACCTAAATTTAACAAAATTTTGTTCAAAACTAAGGAGTATCTCCCTCTTGCATAGCTCTGTTCTTACCTAATTTTGGCTTTATTGAAACTTGTTTTCTATCAGTCTTCACACATATTTTGGTATATTTTGAGTTTATCTGCACATAAGTTGTCCAAATGCGCATATTATGTAGAATCTAAATTAACAACAACTTCGGTATACCATTGGGCCGATGCTTCTGCTGGTGGACTGTTAGTCCCGAGACTATTCTTAAACCCAGTAGCCAGTACTTCGGTGCTGGCCTGAAATCCGATTTTATCTGGAAACTTGCATATCTAAATTAAAAAAAAAGTTCAAAACTAAGGAGTATCTCCCTCTTGCATAGCTCTGTCCTCAGGCAATTTTGGCTTTTCTATTTAGATCTTATTGAAATTTGTTCTCTATCAGTCTTTGTCAAAATCTCCCGATTTTGATTGTCAAGTTTTCTTACAAACAACTCGATGAGTGCCCTGTGATCGTTTATCTGTTGTATTGTCTATTTCATTGGTCCTTTTGTCGGGCAATGGATGACAGTGTTTGTAAGAGTACTTCGCCCGATATGTTATGCTTGTTGACAACCCCACATCCATCAAAAATAGTGAAATGAAGGGGATGGATGTGGCGTTGTTCGACATTCAGCAAGTGAATTCCGCTTAAACCGGTGCTAGGGACTGTCTTGAACTTATTGTGAGGTAAAAGCGTTTGCTCTTTGTTGAAGGCCTCATAGTGACATCGATGAAGAACAACAATCAAAGCGTTGTTCTATTTGCTTAATCTTACCACGCATTTATAGGGATTTTGTCCCATATACATTTACTCCATATCCCTTTGTTTGTTTATTTACACATATTTTGGTATATTTCCAATATTTTGATTTTATCTATACTGAAGAGCCATAAGTTGTCGAAATACGCAGATGCAGAATCTAAATTAACAGTAACTTCGGTATTGTTTTTTTTTCAAAACAACACTGTTACTATATAATAGTACCAATTTTGGTTACGTGCAAATACATATAGTTAATAACACATTATGGCGATTTAGTAGTTAAATAACAAAATACCAGAGTTAATTACTGTTAATTTGGTTAATTTTGAGATTCTTTATTACATAAAGCCATTGCATATAAACTCTGAATCATTTTAGTGAAACCAATATATATATTTATTGCAACATGATTTTATTGCAAACTTGTTATTTAAGACATTAATATTAACAATAAAAGGATATGGAGTAAATGTACATCAAACAAAGTCTTTACAAATACACGAGAGAACCAATCAACGGATCAACGCTTTCATTGTTGTTCTTCAACTTGAAGTCACCATAAAGCCTTCAACAATCAGCTTTGTCGTACCTCAAATTAAGTTCTAGACAACCCCTTGTACCGGTTTGAGCGGAATTCAGCGCTAATTATAGAACAACATTACATCCATGGTTTTTTGAACCCATAGATGTGGGATCGTCAACTAAATTATTGCAAAGGTCAACCAAGTGGCAAAACTTTCACTGAATCAAAGTCAAGACTTACAACCCATGCCTACGTTCTGTTACCTTTAAAAGACTACACAGTGTGTACATTTCAAACAGAAAGGATTACAGTTGTATACAATGTGTACTTGTAACGACCGCAGTTTCGTATTAGAATGTAAGCTTGGGGTGTAAATTTCGACTTCTGTTCAGTTAAACTTTTGCCACTTGGTTGATCTTAGCAATAACAAATCACTGTCATACGTTGCCCAACAAAGGCATAAGTGACCTGAGCTAGTGGTGCATGAATTATTGAGTTTCCATTATTGGAATGACCATTATCTCCATTTTCATTTTGTTACCTTTATAACATCTACAGGTTCTCTTCGACTACTAAATGGATTATGATGAAACTATCTTCAGGAAAATTTCATAAGCTTATTTATATTTGTCATTTAAGATTTGGTTGGGCAATTTTAAATCTCAACAACTGATCCAAAAGAGTACAAAAAATAGACAAAAATGGATAAATCTATTAATGAATGTATTGTATAAATGCTTGTTTTCAAATTGGATCCCCAAATCTGAGAATAAATTAAACGTGAATTGCAGGTTTCGAAAAGATACCAAGAACTGTTGTAAAGTTAACACGTAGGCATATCATTTCACATATATTTCTTTAATACGTGTATTCTCACGTGTCTACATGGTACACTTTATAATTACTAAATTTGGGCAAAAAGGGCAAAGCTAAATGGATAAGATATTTGCTTTTTACAATATATGCAAAATTATGTTATAAATGAGGTCTGTCTTGTACGAGACCTACACGATGAAATGCATTTGAATTTGTAAGAACAGGACGCAACAGTCCTCAGTTCAGGTAAATGGTGAATAAAAGGATATGGAGTAAATGCACATGAGACAAAGTCTCTACAAATACATGGTAAAAAACAAGCAAAGGAACAACGCTTTTATTGTTGTTCTTCATCTTGAAGTCACCATGAAGCCTTCAACAATGAGCTCTACTCGTACCTTATAGTAAGTTCAAGACGGCCCCTAGCACCGGTTTAAGCGGAATTCTTTGCTAATTGTCGAGCAATGCTACATCCATGTCTTCCTTGGTCATGGGTGCGGGATTGTCAACAAACATCAATTAAACTGGCAAACTGCTCTTACAATCACTGTCATCCTTTGCCCGACAAAAGCACTAGTGTCTTAAGCTAGTGGACGATTACAACATATAAACAAACACAGGGCACTCATCAAGTCGAATGTAAGAAATCTTGGCGTTATAAAAAAGTGAGATGTGGGCACATAAAACAGGTGGTCAGGATAACATTTCGAAATTACAAAAATAAATGCCAAAAATTGAGAGTATGAATAGTATATCCATATGAGAAATTCTCTCACGCACAAGTACACCATAACTGAAAAATATAGAGAGCATACAAACCTGTAAGAAAACATTTCAATTGTATCAAAATATCAGTGGCGGATTTAGGGGGGACCCCCGGCCCCCCCCGTTAGGTTGGAAAATATTTAAAATTCCTATGTTTTTTTTCCGGAAAATTAGGTTCCGGGGCACCCCTTTCTGAAAAATTATTAGTCGGTCCCTCTCTTAGCAGAAAGTCTGGATCCGCCACTGAATATATACCTTTCTTTACACGCAGACAAGTCGTTTATATTGTTATGATAAAATATTGGCAGCAATAAATGCTTCAAAATCGTCTTGCACTTGACATTTGACTTTTGACCTTCAAAATCGGCCGATACGAATGTTTGACGACCCAATTTATCTAAAAGTACTGATTTAGCTCTTTCCAACGATATATCATATAGGTGTGTGTTATGTTAGGACATTAAACTACTAAAATATACGACTTTTTATTAATCTGCCGCTGTACTCATAAGGAATAGAAATATTTGCGACAATTTATTTTCTCGATCGCGAAGATGGTTTAAATAGATAGCTTGTAATAGTAAGTGAGAACCGAACCGTCAGTCAAAAGATTGAAAAAATTAGATTGAGTACAAAATTATATAAAATTTAATGGAAATACAAAGGGCTGTTGATTCAAACAAGTATGTTTAGTTGTACAATAGTAATTTAATCTCCCCCAAATCAGACATACACAAACAAACCAACGACAGTAGAATACCGAAGGAACAAAGCACAAGATACATAAATCAAAGACCAGAGACAAGGCAAAAGCAATAACACCAGAAGACGAAACGATGGTTATTGCATATGTAGGAAAATCCTATATTCGTGAAAGGACACAGTATTTCTTTAGGAAACATTGTGAATACAAATTGAGATAAAAAAGTAACAAAAGTGTTGTAAAGCTTGTGTTTGATATGTGCTCAGTGCAAGAGCAGAGTACGGTTCAATCTATGGCTAGTAAACGAGAAATGTAGGACCATAAGAGAAATATGGGTCAATATATGATCAGAACAAGATATACATGAGACAATGTACACTCATGCAAGAGGAATGTAGCTAAAAATATGATCAGTGAGCGAGTATTTTCTGATTGAATGAGGAATGAAATATGATACATGCTCAATGCAAATATGATTTTTTATGCGCAAAGAATGGCCATGTTATTAGTCATTATTGCATGATTCTATATATTGTTAAACAAAATGATAGCTTTGGTATTGTGCAGTTCATGGTTCAATAAATTTACAGTACAGCACAATAAAAATATGAGGGCGATATACACTCATCGAGAGGGGAATGTGGGAAGATAAAATATCCAGTGCAGGAAGAATGTCGGCTTATATGCAGGGTGCAAGAATTTCTGACGATATGTACACAGTGAAAGGGCAACTGTAAGAATTTATTTGCTTTGGACTTGCAATACAATTTGCATTTTGCGTATGTGATTGGAAATCGGAGTACCTAATCTTTACAAAAACCACCTAACAGTTGTTTCATATTTGAACTGATTTGAATATTGAATTAGAGTTCTACTGAAGTCAGTTAGTACGTTTTCTTGCAATAACTTGAACGACTTGGTAAAAACATAATATAATTTTCAAGTGGACGATTACCGGGCGAGTTAAAGTCTGTCGCTTTTTGCAATTTTCTGTTAATAATAGTTTTGCACTAAAACATTTACTCCTTGAACTATTGATATTTTTGTTCTATTTTTCATTATTTTCACAACAATAATTTAATTAATTCGTGGAAAGTCTGCTGAATTCAGTTGAGTTATCGCCCTTAGTGCATACAAGTCAAAAAGATTGTAGGTTTTGTATGGGATTCAGAATTTTGAAAAGTTTTTATGGAGCACCGATATGGTTTGACCGAGTACATGGGAGGTGTCGGACTGAGTTGTAGGCTCAGTGTAGCTTTCTAGTTGTTTTTTTTCGCTTTTCGTTTCGAAAATAGCCGTATGCATTTTGACATATGTCTTTGCATTTTGACATATGTCTTTATCATACATTTAACAACATACACATACACCTTATATCACGATTTTCGTTCTTAATTTGAACGCCCTGGAATTTTATTTTAAAAAATTCTTTCTTCCGAAAATTACCAATATTTTCTCCTTGTCTATTTATTTCTATCTGTAAAATACAAACTTGATAAAAAAAATGAAAGTTACGTGTATATTAAGAACTAGAACAATAATTTCATGATTGGTTTACATAACAGGCAAATATACTTGTATAATCCAAGACAAAAAGTAGCAGGATTCTTTACAGTGAAAGCAGATTAGCAATTGGCAGCGATCCATTACAGCATTTTATGTTTGTCTAGCCGACTTTTATTCTGAAAGGTATATCTCTCAAATGGCGAATGAAACTAGAAACATCATAAAGAGCTTGTACTGTATAAAAGTTGTGTAACCTCTTATGTATTAATCCCTTTAATGAGCTTTAATACATTATCTTTTCTTATTCAATACATACCCAGACAAAAGACTGATTAACGAAATACTAATGGCTTCGTTTAAAGGGCCATACAGAATTTACCGAAAAGCGTCATTTTTTGTTTTGTTCGAAGTCTCACTTTGATAATTCTGTTTGGTAATTTTGTTGTTACCCCCTTTTATTATGAGGTGAAGATAAGTAATAAGAATACCCCTTCCTCTTGTTGTTTTACTACCGCTTATATGTACAATTTATCCGTTGTGACCATCCGTCCGTTTCCTGTGGTGAATGTAGCTTTCTCATTTAATTTCATTGTGAGTACCATGTTGCAAACTACAACTCCTCCTAACATACAGAAGTATTTTTTTATGAATTTTTTAAAGAACTTAATTACACACTGCACATTCTAGTAATGAATTTGGGGTGACTTACAATGTATCTTAGGTTATGTGTCTTTCACATTTATTCTAAAAGAGGTATAACTACTGAATGAATAACAAACTACCGAGGTTACTGTCAATTAAGTTTCTGTATATGGCCATTTTGACAACTCATGTCTCTTCTGTGCAGGTCAAATATTTGGAAATCCAGAAACCGAAGCATGTGTAAAAGCTGTTCGAGAACAAATTACAAATGGGATCTAAATAGATAGCCAAAATCAGCTAAGAACAGATAATACAAACCGTTCATTATCAAATAATGCATTTGCGACCTTTCTATTTCAGAATTTTACTTGACCATTTTAGAGGGTTTTAGAAAGTCTTAGTATTTTCAATATAGCCGCCATTAGAATTGTCACGGAAAAGGGCGGGAAATTTGAAGTACTCAGAATTTGATGCATTTGAGAGACAGGTTGCGTATCATGTGTAAAATGATATTTGGTGTTATAAATTCTTTAATGGTCACAGTTCATATAGAAATGGAAAAGGGCGAGAAAATTCAATGTTCAAAATTGTATGAAATTTGACGTTAAGGTTGCCTTGCATGAGAAAAAATCCATGGGTTTTCTATTAGGTCCGTGTATATGTGTGTGTCCTTGTTTTTCTGTTCTGTGCCGTGCCCGTGTTGTCTTTGTTTCTTGGTTTTTCCGATGTTGCCATTGTCCTTGGATTGTTCGTTTTAGACTGACGGTTCGTCATAACGATAACCGTAACCAAGTAAATGAGAAAAATGTGGGAAAATTAAAAATGTTCGAAAGTAGATGCAACTTTACAGAAAGATTGTGTATGAAGCGTTAGGGCTTATTTTCAAGCTAAACATTCTGATTTGTTTTAGGATTACCTCTAAAGTGAATTTTGATGAAACTTTAATAATAGAAACATTATTGTATGCCCCTTACTCACATCACCTATTTTGGTTCTTTAATCATTTACAATTATAGAAAATTTTGACACACACACACACACACACACACACTTAGAGAGAAAAAACAATAGTAAACTTAAGTCCTATAAATTAATATGTTCAATTTATGTTTTTTTTTCAAAAAGAATCATCAGAACTGACAAAACAAAACGTGCATTGTTGGACAAGAAAAGATAGCAAATAGTGTAAGGTTTATAAGCTTTAAACCTATTTTACATGAAAAGCGCTTTACCTTTTTTTTTAAAGGATGAGTGGTAAAAAGACCCATATTTGGCCCAAAAAAATCAAGTTGTTTAAAATAGTGTGATATTTATGGGAAATATTAACTATTACATCTGGCTACAAAGAAAACATATAATAATACGAATTCCTTTCATTTTGACGTTATTGTGACATCACAAGGAGCCGTCTTTTTGAAAGAAAATCAGAAAATCTGCAATTTTGAATGTTCTCAAAGCAAATTTTCTTTAAGTGAACATGGGGCACATGCAATCAACAACTTCAAACTTTCAGAAATGATGTATTTCACCATTTTACACATTTTGACTAAATATGAAGTTGTTATTCAGATGTGCCCATATTTTTCAAAGCACAAAAATGTGCAAAACACAGCAAATATCTATGAAATTCTGACTATTTCCAAAAATATAGCTTTTGAGTTAACTGATTATCATGAGAATCAAACTGATATGGGAAAAAAAGCTTTATCATTTTCATAAAGCCCTATATTTGTTCAATGTTTCAGGAACATAAGACGTCTGTTTGTATAGTTTTAGTTTCATGGTAAATCTTGGGCCAAAAATGGGTCTTACTGCCACTCATCCTTTACTACTTCATCAGTTTGGTAATATCCAGAAATAATTTATGCAATCTATCCTTTATTGTAGTTATAATAGGAGTATACATTACATTCGGGATTATTTTCGGGTCAAAATAACCATGAATTGAATGTCGTCCCATGTGTAAAGACAACAATGAAGAATAGCTTACTTGAAGTATTTTGACTCTAATTGTGACAAATACTATATTCCTAAGAATAGAGTGTAGAAGTGCAAGCATTAATCATAAATTCAAGGAATATTTACACCAGATCTATCCCAATGAGCTTGAAATTAAAGAGACTACTGATACACCTACTTCAGCTTCGTATTTAGATCTTTTAATTTTCATTGACGAAAATGGACGTTTGAAATCTAAGCTGTATGACAAACGTGATGATTTTAACTTCCCAATTGTGAACTTTCCCTTTCTGAGCAGCAATATACCTACCTCTCCAGCCTTTGGAGTGTACATTTCACAGTTGATTCGTTACTGTCGGGCATGCAGTTTATACAGTGACTTTTTAGTTAGAGCAAAAACACTTTCCAAAAAGCGGCTTAGTCAGGGATTTGTTCAGCCTTTGTTACTTTCATCCCTTCAGAAATTCTATGGCCGTCACCATGATACTATTGACAGATATGACGTGTCTGTGTCCAAAATGAAAACGGACATTTTCAGCTAGATTTCACGTCTTCATGGATTTGACATTACCGGATTTGACTCAACCCTGGATTGACTCACTGATAGTGTAACGGGTGCCACTAGCGGAGCAGGACATGCTTACCCTTCCGGAGCACCTGATGTCACTCCCGGGAGTTCACACTACGAGTTCCTTAGTTCATAATGTGATCTTTTTATTTCCGTGCATTGTAGCTGTTTCACGTCCTTGTTTTGTCTTTGTTTTTATCTGTTACAGTTTTTGCCATGTCTTTGGACTTCGATTTTTGTAATCATCGCTTCCCTTGTTCCTTCGGTATTCTACTGCCGTTGTTTCCTATTCAATTACCCGAATGATATAAAGGGAAATACTGTTTCTCTATACTTATCAAAACTCTTGTGTAAATTTTTTTTGGAGTGTGAAAAATTCTATTGAAGTTTTAGATAAACTGCAATCTATTCAAAGATTAGTCTCATCCATTGACAGTTATGATTTTTCCACACTTTATACTACCCTTCCACATAACTTGTTCAAATCCAAAATAGGACAACTTATTGAATGGTCTTTTTAAATTTTCTGGCTTACAGTTCATCCGTTCTAACAAAAACAAGGATTCTTCTCTGATATTACCTACAATAATCATTGTTCCTAGACAAGTGATGATATGATAAAAGCCCCCAGTATTTTGCTGGACAACATTTTAATTTGTTTTGTTCAACACTATTTATCAACAGTTCATAGATATTCCCATGGGTACAAGTTGTGCACTTCTCAATGCAGATCTTTTTCTGTTCTGTCACGAACGAGACTGGATTTAAAAATTTCAGAACGAAACCATACCAAACAGTGATAAACTTACTTCTTTTTTCAATGATAACAGCAGGTATATTGACGATATCCTTACTATTGATGATCCCCATGCAGTTTTTATATTATGTAGACATCATTTACCCAAAAGATCTGAAATTAAATAAAGCTAACGATTACTCAAAATACTGTCCTTTTCTGGATCACACTATCATTATTGACCCCGGTAAAATTAACACTAAAATAAACGATAAAAGGTATGATTTTTATGTCACTATTACTAATTCCTTTCCTTGACGGCGACATTCCCCTAGCTCCATCCTACGGGGTATATTTCTCAACTAGTTCGATTCTCATGTATTTGTTCTACTCTGCACAATTTTAACATAACCTTACTATCATAGACAAACTTTTATAACAGAGTTATAGATTTCATAAGTTGTTGAATACTTTTAAAAAGTTTTATAATAGATATGAACATTTGATATCTAAATATTGCGCTATTCGCAAACAGCTTATTACTATATATATGGACATTTATAATCCTCGTTTTACGGAAATATTGTTAAAAATGCCAAAAACTGATTAAATATCCAGAAAAGCTGGACATTCTTAACGTAATAGGGGATATCTACAAGAAACTCTATTTGCACCCGTAAAATTAGCTTTGCGATCTAGTGACCTGAAAATGTACACACATACTGGCCTCTCACTGATACAGCCGATGTCTACTGAAATATATAAAGATTCTTGACCAAACCCTTCGAGTAGTTTAGATTTTGATTTTTCTTCCTTAGTGCGACAGTGTTTCACCAGCAGACTAGCTATAGGCTCCTTGAGAACTCCTTGGCTCATCTGTTAAAATTACGTATTGTCAACTTCTCTCCTTTCAAGCTGTGGCCACGGAGCTAGTAGTCTAGCTGTATTGAGTTTTATTCGTATGTTTATTATACTATAGGGAAACGGGACAGATAAAAGGGGAGGTTTGAGTACCCATAAACCGGTCTTACCCTACCGCTGGCTTTTGCTAGTTCCGGTACCAAGTCCGGATGTCCCAAATTCCTATCGTTGTTTACGTTTATCTTTTGTCTTGTTTGTATTTTCCCGTGTAGGTCCCTGGCAAATGTGACATGGTTGTAATTTTCAGCCATTGTAGATGTTTCCTGTTGTCCCCTGTTTTACATTTATATTTGAAAACAAAGACCTATAAATTTATCACTGATAAGAACCGAATAAAAAATATCAAAATCACGTTAAATTTTCAAAATATGCGGACAATATTGGCAACACTTGTTACAAAGTTACGGTGCCGATTTAAGGCAAACGCAATGTCTTCGAATTCATGCGATTCCAAATGTGAATTAAAAAGTAACATCACTTCCTTAAAGTCATCGAACAACTCCTGATGACAGACATACAACTTGTAACAATCATATCGTTACAAATGTTGTTGATATTTATCGCACGTTGCACGAGCAAATTAATAAACAGTGTTTCGGAAACTTTGGTGTAGTGAAACAGATTACTTTCATGTTTTCACGATATTTGGAAACCTGTATTATCTTAAGTTTTCAAAACCTTTTTAAAAACTACGATGTATCCCATACCTCGTGCAAAGTTCTTTTTGAGTTTGGTTTTTCATTTAGATCCAATTGGTTAGTTGACCCCTCAGCTTTTTTATGGTCTAATATATGCACTGAATAGACAACAGTAGAATACCGAAGGAACAAAGCACAAGATTACACAAATCAAAGTCCAGAGACAAGGCAAAAGCAAGATCACCAAAAGACGGAAGACCAAAGACACCACATGCCTACAAAACACTCGAACGTTACATATACAACACAAAAACTAAAGCACTAACAGTGTGAACTCTCAATAAACAAGAGTGACATCAGGTGCCCTGACATAAGTTATCAAGAAAGTTCTATTCATTATGTAGAATAACAATAAAGTGCCATTCTATTATTTAATGCCTCGTCGCGT
>MJUU01046475.1:62765-74511 GCA_002080025.1 Modiolus philippinarum | reverse complement strand
CCAACATGATCTAAATGTATTAAAAGCCAAAATCAGCTAAGGACAGAGATTTGCGTGAGGAGATACTCCTTAGTTTTCTACGAAATTTACAAAAATTTAGATATTGCAAGGTTCGAAATAAAATCGGCTTTCGGGTCAGCACCGAAGTACTGACTACTGGGCTGGTGAATACCGTCGGGGACTTACAGTCCACCAGCAGAGGCATCGACCCAGTGGTAACAAATGTTTTCTCTATCATGTTGTAATAACAGAAAAGTGAGGGTTTCACAAGACTTTTGAAAAATATATAAGGTGACATAATCGTTTTGCCATAATGACATTTAAAAAAAGATTTTTCTATCGATTGTTTTATTTTAATAGGCATTTAAGAAAATTGATCTAATATATCACAAAATCAGTTTAAATTTGCAAAATACAATAAACTCACTCCAATTTAAATTTGAAATTCCAGAGATTGCTAATGTGTCGCCGCCATGTTTGAGAGCTACCATATAGTGTAAATTACCAAAATAAGCAGAATTTCATGGGACTTACGAAAATCATATTAGTAAGTCGACATGTTAGTACACCTTTACACAATTACAATTTAAAAAACATGGGAATTCCATAATCCCATAATCCCATGGGAAAATACTCTTCCCATGGGATTTTACTATTTCCCATGGGATTTGAAATATTATTATATAAAAGTCCCATGGGAATATTTCAAATCCCATGGGAAATTGCATTTCCCATGGGATTTTGAAATTCCCATGTTTTTTAAATTGCCATAGTGTAAAATCAGGCTCAGATATCGAGTAAAAATTATGATTTTATTAAGTCCCATGCGCTTCCGCACATTTTGGTTATTTGCACTACTTGGTAGCTCTTAAAAATGGCGGCACCAGATTTGCAATCACTGGAATTGCAAATTTAAATTGGAATGAGTTAATTACATAAAATGGTAATTAAAGATACAAAATATACTTTGTGACACTTAGACTTGATTACAGATGTTTTTAAATCATTCGAATTGCAATTTCAATTGAAATGAGTTTCTGTAAAGGGAGTTTTAAAAATTCAAAGAACAACACTGAAAAGCAATTGGCAAAAATATCAATATTCAGTGTTATGGTTACGAAAATTGTTTTGTTGTGACACACACACACACACACACACACAATTTGTCTCACGTGATTAACTCAATATATTTTCTTATTGTATTTGGTGATCTCTTTTTTTTTCTAAGAGTTATACTTTACATATTATATGGACTATTTATACCATACATTATGTATGAGCAAACCCCATTGTTGAAGGCACAATGGTGACTTCAACATGAAGAACTACTATGAAAGCGTTGTTCCATTTCTTTGTTTTACCCTCTGCAGCAAAAGTTTGTTTTTCCTCTATCGGATTTGACTTTACTACCGGATTTGACATGTTCAACACGGCGGGTGTCTTATAAGAAGCATGAGATGCTTACTCTACCGGTACACCTGATCTCACCCATGGTTTTTATTGGTTCCGTGTTGTTCATCTGTATTTGTGTCTTCATTTTTATTTTTTGTCCCGTACTTAAGTGGTGTCCTTGTTTCTTAGTGTGTCCGATTTTGCCATTGTCCATGGATTGTTCGTTCTTTTGATTGACGGTTCGGTTCTCACTTACTTTGTAGAGACCTTGTCTCATGTGACTTTACGCGATATCTCTTCATTGCTTATGTGAGGTTTTAAATATTTTAAGCTTAGATCGGCATAGGAGTAAGGGGGAAATTCTAAAATAAAAAATCCTAAAACATGGCATTTCATTTAGACTCAACGTGACAAAGACAAAACAAATAACGAAATGAACAAGATACGCACTACCAGCGTGAAGTCCTACAAAATAGAGGTATCTAAAGGTGCTCCGGGAGGGTAAGTTCGATCTTCTCCAGGCGTGAAATCCGCTGTCAATTGGTTTTACAAATATCAAGTTTTAATTTTCAAACAAAATGAATTGAAAACTACACATTAATAACGCCTAACACCTATAGACAGTGTTATAGTCGTTACATTAAAGATGATAAAAATCAAATGAATGAAGTTCTAAATTGATACATTTAAGCAAAATGGTGTAGAATGCACTCATTTATGCTTATAACATTTCTCATTTGTTTAAACAAAAAATCTTTATACTTTACAGTGCTTGTACAGTAAAACATAACCAATCACACCATTATACCATACACCATACACCATGCACCATTACACCATACACCATGAACCATTACACCATATACCATACACCATCACACCATACACCATTGCACCATATACCTTACACCATACACCATACACCATGCACCATACACCATGTACCATACACCATACACCATGCACCATACACTTTACATCTTACACTATACACTATGTCCAGTACAATGTATTTGCATTTTGGTTTTTATTTCATAGTGGCCGATACATACAACAAATGAATTTTATCTTTTTGTAGGACAAAATGAAGATTTTCAATAAAAAATTTGTCTCGGCGAGATCTCATTTTCAGTCTCAACTCCAGAATACTTTCCACAAAGTTTAATTGTTATTTACAATCGTGTAAATAAAATAAAGGGTGATACAGATTTTCGTTTGCCGTATTTTATTTCGCGTGTTGCTTTTTCTCGCTTTTAAAATGTCATTTTTGCCCTAATCTTATTTATTAAGTATTTCATTTATATCTTTCGATTATCGAGCGTACATTAACATATCATTATGAAGGCGGCAAAGGCTTAGGGTTATCATCGTACAGCGCGTCCATAACCTTTTTTCGTACACCAAACGCGATCTTATTTCACGTGAAATGTACATTGTACACGAGAATTTCGATATTTCTTCCATCAAACAGAACCTATTTCTATTTTTTAATACACCGTACAATGACCCATTCCTTCAAAACCCTCATTTATCATAATAGAGAATTGTAGTACTAGGTGGCATTTGCACCATTTCGCATACTATCTATGTCCCTATTGTAGCATATTTTCAGTAAATTTGTACAAAATTTGAGTACTAAATGGTATTTACATGCTATCGTATAATATTGATATCACTGTTGTTGCATATTTTCAGTATATTTGTACCAAATTTGAGTACTAGATGGAATTTATATCATAACGCATACTATCGATATCCCTTCTGCTGCATATTTTCAGTAAATTTGTACAAAATTTGAGTATTAGATGGCATTTACACCATATCGAATACTATCGAAATCCCTATTGTTTCATGTTTTCAGTATATTTGTACCAAATTAGAGTACTAAATGGCATTTACACCATATTGCATACTATCTCTATCCCTATTGTTGCATATTTTCAGTAAATTTGTGCCAAATTTGAGCATTTACACCATATCACATACTATCAATATCCCTATTGTTGCATATTTTCAGTAAATTTGTACCAAATTTGAGTATTAGATGGCATTTACACCATATCACATACTATCGATATCCATATTGTTGCATATTTTCAGTATATTTGTACCAAATTTGAGTACTAGATGGCACTAACATCATATTGCATACTATCGATATCCCTATTGTTGCATGTTTTCAGTAAATTTGTACCAAATTTGAGTATAAGATGGCATTTACACCATATCGCATACTTTCGATATCCCTATTGTTGCATGTTTTCAGTATATTTGTACAAAATATGAGTACTAAATGACATTTACCTCATATCGCATACTATCAATATCCCTATTGTTGCATATTTTCAGTAAATTTGTACCAAATTTGAGTACTAGATGGCATGTACATCATATCGCATACTGTCGATATCCCTATTGTTGCATATTTCAGTATATTTGTTCCAAATTTGAGTATCAGATGGAATTTTCATCATATTGCATACTATGTATATCCCTATTGTTGCATGTTTTCATCTTATTTTCATCATATTTTCATCATGTTCCTTCGGTATTCCAATGCTGTTGTTCAGTAAATTTGTACCAAATTTGAGTACTAATTGGCATTTACACCATTTTGCATACTACCGATATCCCTATTGTTGCATGTTTTCAGTATATTTGTACCAAATTTGAGTTCTAGATGGAATTTATATCATATCGCATACTATCCATGTCTCTATTGCTGCATATTTTCAGTAAATCTGTACCAAATTTAAGTATTAGATGGCATTTTCACCATATCGCATACTATCGATATCCCTATTGTTGCATATTTTCAGTAAACAAGTACCAAATTTGAGTACTAGTTGACATGTACATCATATTGCGTACTATCTATATCCATATTGTTGCATATTTCCAGTAAATTTGTACCAAATTTGAGTACTAGATGGCATTAACACCATATCGCATACTATTGATATCCATATTGTTGCATGTTTTCAGTATATTTGTACCAAATTTGAGTACTAGATGGCATTAACACCATATCGCATACTATTGATATCCATATTGTTGCATTTTTTCAGTATATTTGTACCAAATTTGAGTATTAGAGGGAATTTACATCATTTCCCATAATATCGATAACCCTATTCTTGCATATTTTCAGTAAATTTGTACCAAATTTGAGTACTAGAAGGAATTTATATCATATCGAATACTATCGATATCCCTATTGCTGCATATTTTTAGTAAATCTGTACCAAATTTAAGTATTAGATGGCATTTTCACCATATCGCATACTATTGATATCCCTATTGTTGCATATTTTCAGTATTTTTGTACCAAATTTGAGTACTAGATGACATTTACATCATATCGCATACTATCAATATCACTATTGTTGCATATTTTCAGTAAATTTGTACCAAATTTGAGTACTAGATGCCATGTAATCATATCGCATACTATTGATACCCTATTGTTGCATATTTTCAGTATATTTGTACCAAATTTGAGTATCAGATGGAATTTACATCATATCGCATAATATCGATATCCCTATTGTTGCATATTTTCAGTAAATTTGTACCAAATTTGAGTACTAATTTGCATTTACACCATATCACATACTATCAATATCCCTATTGTTGCATGATTTCAGTATATTTGTACTAAATTTGAGTACTACATGGAAGTAATATCATATCGCATACTATCTATATCCCTATTGTTGCATATTTTCAGCATATTTGTACCAAATTTGAGTATTAGAGGGAATTTACATCATTTTGCATAATATCGATAACCCTATTCTTGCATATTTTCAGTAAATTTGTACCAAATTTGAGTACTAGATGGAATTTATATCATATCTCATACTATCGATATCCCTATTGCTGCATATTTTCAGTAAATCTGTACCAAATTTAAGTATTAGATGGCATTTTCACCATATTGCATACTATCGATATCCCTATTGTTGCATGTTTTCAGTATATTTGTACCAAATTTGAGTACTAGATGACATTTACATCTATATTGTTGCATATTTTCAGTAAATTTGTACCAAATTTGAGTACTAGATGGCATGTAATCATATCGCATACTATCGATATCCCTATTGTTGCATATTTTCAGTATATTTGTACCAAATTTGAGTATCAGATGGAATTTACATCATATCGCATAATATCGATATCCCTATTGTTTCATATTTTCAGTAAATTTGTAGCAAATTTGAGTACTAATTGGCATTTACACCAGATCACATACTATCAATATCCCTATTGTTGCATGTTTTTAGTATATTTGTACTAAATTAGAGTACTAGATGGAATTTATATCATATCGCATACTATCTATATCCCTATTGCTGCATATTTTCAGTAAATTTGTACCAAATTTGAGTATTAGATGGCATTTACACCATATCGCATACTATGGATATCCCTATTGTTGCATGTTTTCAGCATGTTCAGTATATTTGTACCAAATTTGAGTACTAGATGGCATTTACACCTTATCTCATACTATTGATATCCCTATTGTTGTATGTTTTCAGTATATTTGTACCAAATTTGAGTACTAAATGGAATTTATATCATATCGCATACTATCGATATCCTTATTGTTGCATATTTTCAGTAAATTTGTACCAAATTAGAGTACTAGATTGCATTTACACCATATCGCATGGCATCTCTATCTATATTGTTGCATATTTTCAGTAAATTTGTACTATATTTGAGTATGAGATGGCATTAATACCATGTACTATACTATTAATAGCCTTATTGTTGCATCTGTTCAGGAAATTTGTACCACATCAGAGTCACAGCAGCTAGATAGTATTCTGACAAAATGGCATATACTATGCATACACCATATATGTTGCATGCTTTAGACAAATGTGTGCCAAATTTGAGTTTTAGTTGACATTTGCAGCAAATCATACTAAATATGAGTGTTTGTAAATTTCTTGCATGTTTTAGGGAACATTATGCCAATGGGAAAATATCATTTTGCGCACTGTATACATCGATCAATACGTCGATCATATCATAATATTTTCTCGCAAGTTTTTGGGATTGTAAAATTGTTGAAAAAAATATTACTTTTGTCAAGTTTATGGCAAAATTTATTAAAAAATATGTGTCATGAACCAGCGCGATCTTCGCGAACATAATTTGATTGTCCATCGGCTTTCGGCNTGAACTTACTATGAGGTATGAGCAAAGCTCATTGTTGAAGGCCTCATGGTGACTTCAAGATGAAGAACAACAATAAAAGCGTTGTTCCTTTGCTTGTTTTTTACCATGTTTTTGTAGAGACTTTGTCTCATGTGCATTTACTCCATATCCTTTTATTCACCATTTACGATAGGAGTTTGTCTCTCCTGCAGTGTGGAGTCCGTAAAACGATTCCCCGTGCGAGAGATGTATGCTCTCTATATTTTTCAGTTATGGTGTACTTGTGCGTGAGAGAATTTCTCATATGGATATACTATTGATANAAATAGCCACCTGCTGGCGCATAAAAAGCACGATTAATTTTCTTTATCATTGCTTTATAAGGTTAACATATTTTTGAAAATGTATTTTATATTAACTTCGATTGCGCCAGTCCCGTTCTATTGTCTCTCGTTCACATCGCGTCGCTCGATCGTGTATCTGGTGTATGGTCCAGAGTTACCGAGTACAGAGTATGGGTTATGGTGCATGGTGTATAGTTTATAGTGTAAGGTGTATGGTTCATAGTGTATGGTGTATGGTTCATGGTGTATGGTGTATGGTTCACGTTGCAACACCATACACCATTACACCATACACCATGAACCATTGAACCATACACCATGCACCATTGAACCATACACCATTACACCATACACCATACACCATAAAATGGTTATGTTTTACCCTACAAGTACTGTATGAGGTATGAGCAAAGCTCATTGTTGAAGGCCTCATGGTGACTTCAAGATGAAGAACAACAATAAAAGCGTTGTTCCTTTGCTTGTTTTTTTACCATGTATATGTAGAGACTTTGTCTCATGTGCATTTACTCCATATCCTTTTATTCACCATTTGACAAACTGTTGACTGATCCATCACTACTCCATGACTGTTTGTTGACGGCTGACGGATGGTTTAATGATCTCTCTTTTAGTTAAGGCTTCTGGATCAAAGACTGTTGCTATACCGCTAGCTTTTGTTAGCCCTGGTACCAAGTCCGTCAATCCTGAGTTCCTATTGTTGTTTACTTGTCTTTTATTTGCGATTGTCTAGTTCAATTCCTTTGTGGATTATAATTTTGTAATTGTTGGTGCTGACTTTTATCTTTACGTTTTAATGTCTGTGAATATGTAGCTAAAACATCGTACTATTTTGCAATGAAATTCAAATATGTTGTCATAACATTGTCTACCAGTGTTTAATTGATTTTAACGCTGTATATGAGAGTTTACTCTATGTGTACAGCATATCGAAATTAATTTTGTTAATGCAACTTATGTATTTTTGTATTCTAATTCGACGTCAAACCAACGACAGTATATTTACCGAAGTAATAGGGTCTGTAAGTCTCGTCATGTGACACCGAGAAATCACGATAAAATTGCAATTTGAAAACGTTTCCCGCCAAATTATGACGCTGCAGGATTGTGACGTTCACATTTTTGCTTGAAACGTCATATATTTTTGTTTAAAATGCAACTTCCGGGTACAAGTTTTGGTCCCGGAAGTTCCAAAATTAGACGAGACTTGCAGACCCTATAAAGCCAAAGACCATTACATAAATGAAAGTTCTAAAGTTAGGAAAAAACATGAAAATACCGGAATACGAAAATCAAAAGATACGAAATACCTACACATACCAACACAACATATGAATATCAGGAATATATCATTAAATAACACAACCAGTGTAAAATCTGAAAAAAGTGGCATAAAGTGCTTTAGTATGGTAAGCATGTCCTGCTTTATAATATACAACATCCGTTACAATGTCTGCGAGACAATCCAAGGTAAAGTCAAAATCGATTATATGAAACCAAAGAATACGTTTATCAAACTGACTAACTCACTAAGCTACAGTTTGATTGTCGCAAAGGGTATTTTGCAACCCAATTGCCACGTACTTTGGAACCTTACAATATTTAAATTAGAAAACTTTGCTTAAAACTGAGGAATATCTCTTTCATTCAGAGCTCTTTCCTTAACTGATTTTTGGCTCTTAATTTAGATCTTTTTGTGTAATCTTTATTAGCTTTTATACATCTTCGGATTTCTTGATTTCTATTTTTTTATTTGATCTGCACTGAAGAGACATAAACTCTCAAAAATGGTCATAGGCAGAAAGAAAAATGTACAGTAGCTTCAGTATTTTGTTATTTATTACCACATTGTCGGTATCACTGATGCTGGATTAGTAGTACCAGAGGGTACTCACCAAGCCAGCAGTCCATTAATTCGGTGCTGGCTTGAAAACCAATTTTATTCGGAAATTTAAATTCCCAATACACAATGGGTTTGTCCACTACGCAACAGCCATGTCGCTTTGCGAAGGAAGCTTTCGTGTATAGTGGACATAATTTACATATTTCTTCTAATCCATATATCCTATTAGAATAATTAAACAATTACCGTTCAAAACATAACGTCGTTTTCATTATTATAATTTTCATTATCTAATGATGACCACCATTGGAAATATTGACCGTGGCAAAGCGGACATTAATTTCTATCATTGATACTATTGCATATCTACTAAACATCTTATTTGCATTAATTGCAAGAACCTTTTTTCATGCTAGGGGCAGTCTTGAACTTATTATGAGGTAAGAGTGTTTGCTCTTTGTTGAATGCCCCATGGTGACTTCAAGATGAAGAACAACAATGAAAGCGTTGTTCGATTTGCTTAATCTTACCGTGGAGTTATAGGTATATTGTCCCATGAACTCCATATCCTTTATATGTTTGTTGCTAGCTTACTGAAATAGGCATATTAAATAAAAAGCAGTGCGACAGGTTTGTCCGTTCTTAGACATCAATTTTGATATAATGAATGGTAAATTGGATATTAAAATTTATGATGAAAGGGACGATTTTTCTTTTCCCATAGTTAATTATCCATTTCTAGATGGCGATGTTCCATTAGCACTATCATATGGTGTTTACATATCTCAACTTTTTCGATTTGCTCGAGTATGTAATAAAGTGTGCGATTTTAATGAACGGAATCTTTTCATAACTGAAAAACTATTACATCAAGGTTTTCGTTATCATAAACTAGTTAAAATCTTTTCTAAATTTTATCATCGATATAAGGACTTAGTTCATAAATACAATGCAACCTGTAAATATCTAATCAAGGCTGGCATTTCACATCCCTTATTCTACGGTAATGTTTAACATAAGAGTAAAAAATACTTAAACTCGCCTAACAAACTTATAAAACCTTTAAATCGTCTAATCTATAAAGGTTATAATTACGATATTGTCGTCAAGTCATTACGTATTGCCTTCTTTGGTATTAACATTGATTTTTTGATAGGGTCTTTGCATTTTAACTAAACAGATTCTAAATTTCTAAAATCAGTATTGCATGGACACGGGTTGTGTATTCCGGTATATACTAAACTCCTCACAGGAAGGGATCTTGATGGAAGCTGTATACTCAGGGTACATAACTTAATTTGTCAGTTGGTAATGGTCTGGAGCTGGCATGTCAGTTAACTGCTAGTAGTCTCTTGTGATTTCAGGTTTATGTCCGTATATTTAGTTCTCTCAGTTTCATTTATCACAATTGACTCATTCCTGTTGCTAACTGAATTTACTGTTGTTACGATTGTTGTTTTTATTTATCACATAGGCTATAGGGGGAAGGTTTGGGCCCAATAAAACTAGTTTAAACCCGCCGCAGCAATTTTGCTCCTGTCCTAAGTCAGGAAATTGATTTAGCCTTTGTGTGTCTTGTCTGTTTTCTAGTTAGTTCACTTTATGTCTATGGGAGTCTAGGATGTTTATTTCGCTGAACTTGATTACTCTTTATTAAGGGGCCAACTCCGACCTGCCGTTGGGCGTGGGGTTTCCTCACCGTTCGTTGAAGCTCTTATGGTGGCTTTGAGTTGTTGTTGCTCCCCTTTGGGTCGTTGTCTCTTTNCGCATACGAAAGTTAAATGAATGATTATGTCCACTGAGCAACGGCTTCAATTACTCTTCGGAAATGTTGCGCAGTGGACAAAATCATTGCACAGTAGACTTCCTCGTACATTTTACAGCTAAGCAAGATAATCTGTAAACCAGGCGCGGATCCAGGCAATTTGAAAAGGGGGGGGGGTTCAATTAGAAATTACAGAAATCTTTATGGTATTTCTTAGTAAAACATCAGGAAATTCATTAAAAATACAAAAAAAGGGGGTTCCAACCCCGGACCCCCCTTGGATCCGCTAAATGCTCCACCGGTGCACCTGAACTTAGCTATGATTTTTTGGTCCCAGTTCTTCATCTGTATACGTGCTTTCATTCTCTTTTCTGTACCGTACTCATATGGTGTATTTGCCATTATCCCTGAATTGTTCGTTTTAAGACTGACGGTTAAGTTCTCAATTACTTTATAAGGGTTAAAGGTGTAAACGAATTTTGCATTAACATATCCAAACAAAGCATAGGAAAAATATCATCACAGAAGTGATCAAAATGTTGTTTTCCAAAAATTGATATTGCCAAATTTTACATGGACTACTTGTATGTACAACATGCGTTACTTACGTTTGTTATTTTCATAAAATTTCATACTGGCTAAAGGATGTAAATTTACCTCTACTAATAAGCACCTTAGATTTTCACATCTGAAATGCAACATGGTAATAATATACATTTTAATAATCATTCTTGGATAGAAATAAAATTTTAATGATGTTGTAAAGCAAGTTCAATATTAGATACTTACTTTAGTTGAACCCTTATACGTAACAGCTTTATATGTCACATTATTGCCTAGTAGGGTACAGTCCTTGTATCAGTAGCCGTTACTGTTTGACGGGTTGTTGACTGACCGGTGACGGATTTTTGAATGATTGATGACTAATTGGTCGATGATTGATGACGGATCATGAATGACAGATGTATACATATATTACTGATTGAAGCGGATGTATATATATTTAGCTGATTTTATCCATCAAATACGCGTTGTATTAATCAGCCAATCACGTATTCGTATATATTTATTTGGAAAATGAACAAAATCAAATTAAATTACTTGGTTGCCAGAATTTTTAGTAAGTATCAATTGCATTCGGGTGTTATCACTTGTCCGTTCAGGTACGTTTTTGTTTGTTTGTTTGTTTTTTTGTTTGTTTTTTTTTTT
>MJUU01046475.1:14028-36540 GCA_002080025.1 Modiolus philippinarum | reverse complement strand
GACGGACGGACGACGGACGACGGACGCCAAGTGATGGCAAAAGCTCACCCTGGCTATAGCCAGGTGAGCTAAAAAATGTAAAATAGACAATGTATAAATTTCAAAAATTTTCAAATTATATTTTCATATGTTTTGAGGCGTATAAACAGCTAATGGAAATTGAGGGAAAACTGTAGAGAGAACTGTTTCGCTACAATTTTTGACGTCTTATATCTCAAACATTCTAACATGGATTTTAAAAATGTTTTGCTCCTGTTGTTCTACTATCAAAGTTCTTCAAACAGAAGGTCAGCATTTAAATTCTAATGACACTCGTACTCCCTTAATCGTGTAATAGCCCTATTTATAGTGACTCTGTGCTTAACATTTAAAGATTACTGCAATTGAAAGCAATATCTTACATTTAGTTAGTGCCTTATTTTTTGTGGGGTTTGTGATCTGTTTGTTTTGTCACAGTAGTTTATGTTGTGTCTCTGTGTGTTTGATTCTATATTGCCATATATTCTGGATTTATGATTTTTGGTCCTTGAATCAGTATTCATCTGGAAATTTTGCATTACTTTTCCAGAAACAGCGTGATGTACTAATTTTCAGTATACCATGTCTTTATATTATTAATCAACTTCGTTACAGTAAAATTTTCCCGCATCTAAAAAAAAATATGTTGGACGAATATTGATAAAACGACATGACTTCGTAGATTGCGTACATAAGTTATGAACTGTGTAAAGGCATCCATGTTATTTGTCAGATCCAATTGACATAAGTATCCTTTGTAATGAAACTCCATCTTCCATACATATCCAATACAGTTAAGTTAAACTTGTTTCACTAGTCTCAGAGGAGGAGATGAAAATGTGATTTTCCAATAAGGTTCAAAGTTGTATTATGTTCCGCGCTGGCGGTCTTCTTTATTTTTGTCAGGAAATAACAAAATGAGCAATCCTTGTAAAGGACCTTCAAGACATCATTCCTGAAAAGTTTGCGTTCTTGGTTTCAGATGAGAGAATTAAAATTCCTGAAAAGTTTGGTTACATTTGCTTTAGTGGTTGAAGATGAGACGATGAAAAGGTTAAAAGCTAACGGACGATGGACGAACGATAAGTGATGGCAACAGTTTACGCTGACCCTTTCAAAATAATATACACTTTAACGTTTTGAAGTGCCAGTTGCATATATTTATATGGTGGGTAGCATTCTGACAAGATTTGAGAAATATTCAAAGGGTCCGAGATCACCATTGACTAAAAAATGTAAACGAACACACGACCAAGATGAAACCAATTGAGCCCAAAAGCCCTGTCGTTACTGTGGTGTTAAAATGGAACAGGGGTTAATTAATGTTTTGGGTGATAACTTGAAAGCCGTTGCATATATGACAAATGCTGATGCAAATCCTAATGCCGTTCGTAATCTTTGTTTCAAGGTATTTTCTTTTTAGTTTTTGTCTCTCAGCGACTGTGTTAACTTGTATATCATGCTGCATAATCTTTCGTTCACAAAAAGCTTATGACTTTCCCGCATTTCATGTTTCAGATAACCTCCAATCATTTGAAAACTCAGTTAAAGCTTGTTACCAACTAGACGAAACCTATCGTTTAAAAAAATATTTCAAATATTGTTTGAACAAAAAGTACTAAGTCCGGCTATCCCGAGTTACTTTTCATGCTTACGTTTGCCTTTTGTCTTTCGTTTGTGTTTTTCATGTGCAGTTCGTGAATGGCGGCCTGAGATTGCAGTTTTCGGCCAATATAAGTGTTGCCTTTTATCTTCTTTCGATTAATTTTGCATACGTTTTGTGTGAAGAACGAATATTTGTATTGTTGTAGGCGTAAACACTGCCTTTTAATTGCAATTAACCTATCTTTCAAACGAGAGCCTACACCCAATGAGGAACATGGAGTTAACACTCCATACTCAACATCTGATATTTGCAACTTGAACTTTGTTGGTAGTTTATTTGGTTAAAAAACTTGCAGAAACCAGGTTTGCTTGTAATTACAAAAGGTTTTCTATCAAAATTTTGCAGCAATAAGCTTGTGTTTACAAATTACAGGTGCAGAATTACAAAATGTAGTGATGCTGTCTGTTTTTGCACCGATTAAGTTGGACTCGAGTTTTTGCAACATCTACAGCGTATATTTTAAATATCTTTACAGTTTTATAAACTATGATGATACCTTGATTCCGCGCAGTAATAATTTTGAAAAGACTCTCTGTCTTTATCTTTATAAATGAAATGAATTTGCATTGTTGGACAGTCATTAGCTTCGAAACAGACACCCTGCACTTCACATTACAGACAACCCAAATGTTCCTTTGGACAAGGTGAAAACTGTCCTGTACTAAATTCAAACATTACGGATGACTAAATACAAAAGTTACTGTAAATTTAAATTCTGCATATGCGCATTTCGACAACTTATGTCTCTTCAGTGCATATAAAATCTAAACGTTTGGAAGACCATAAACTCAAAGATGTTGAAAAACTGATAGAGAACAATAAACCAATATGATCAAAATGTAAAGCAAAAATCAGCTAAGGACAGAGCTTTGCATGAGGGAGATACTTTTTAGTTTTGGGTTGTTCAACAACTGCTATAACCTATTATATGTATGTAAGTCTTGAAGATTATGCAACGATATCTATAAATATATAAATGTTGTTAAAAATAAAGTTTTCTCAGTTTTTTCAGTCCACAAATGACTTTCTTCAGTTTCTAATTAAACATATTTTTATATTATAGCGCTTGATGATTACATATCTCATCAATACCCGCAAGATGCAAATTGAATATCAAAACTTTTTTTTTCACACAGGTAAATTTCATAATGTATCTTTACAACTAGCAGTGTACAAAGAATGTCAAATATTTTTACATACAAGTTTGAAAGTTAAAAATCTTACAGTTAAATTAACTAAGACAAATCTTCTGGACTTATGCTTTGTTTTGGGTCGTTTTAACCTGGATATGGGATAATGTCTCCTTGACATTTACCCCATTTCCTTTCTTTTTTATATTATATGAATAATATTTTGTGCTGCATTGTCATGTATCCATCAAGTTTTCTAGTTGGTAGATTTTTTCAGACTATATATAGAGACTTTCATTTCGACTAAAGGATGATAGTGGTGTGAAAAAATAATATATATCATGTCATGTGGCAAGTGTCCTGTCGCTTTTTTTCATAGTAAGAACCTGCATCTATAATTTTTAAAATACACTTTAGAATATTAATAGGTGTTTATGTTAAAAAAAGAAAATAGTAATCGAAAGTACAAATGTATATTATATTTCTAGGTTAAATTTAATATCGGCATCTGAATTGTATTATTTGTAAGTTTGAAACCAACATTTTATATTTTAAATGTTTTATCTGGATATTATCCTGACATCCAGATAATTAATATAAAGGGTATTCTACAAGCGAGAACTGTATGTTAACAGTTTTGATAAAAAGGCTTTTTAGATTAACGGAAAACAAAAACAGGAAATTATTAATTTATACAGTTACATATATTATTTATCAAAAAATGCTATCACTGATCACAATAAACATTTTACACCATGTCTAGTGATTTTTGTTTTGAAATTTCCATAAGGTATCCAGAATCAAGTATTGCAAATAACATAACTTAAGGTAAAATAAAAGCATGATTAGTAAAAAAAAACTAAATTAAAATTTAAAATGAAACTAGAAAAACTATACCCCGCTCCCGTAAACAACAAAGATCAATTCAAATTTTTCAATAGATGGATTATAATGGCAATATGTACTAAAATTCTGTGAAAGTTTCAATGAATTTCATCAAGTGGTCTGGGGGAGTTGTCGCCACAAAGTAAGAAACCAATGGTGGACGGACGGACGGACGAACGAACGAACGAACGGAAAGACGAACACCATGATCACTAAGGTAGCAGTATACAGTTTCGGTCACAATCTCTTATTGCCCACCCCCAAATTATAAAATAATCAAAATGAAGGGAGTTTGATTGGATTTTGTGAGAGGATAACTAAATTGACTAAAAATTCTTAATAAATATTTGAAAGTGACTTACTGTCTGTCCATTATTGTTTAGAGGCTTTTAGGAAGGTCAAGGTAGGGGTTAATAATTGTGCCGCTTGAGAAAAAATGTAAACATGCCAGCCCGACTTCGAACAAAAATTACTATAAAAACTTCATGAAAGGGACCCCTGTTGCTGTTGGTATTTTGGTCTAGGAGCATAGTTCTTATGAAATTTTACCAGGACTATTGGCTATCATTTGCAGGAAACATGCATCGGGATGTCGAAATGCTCCAAAATACATGTATTTTTGTACCTTGTCTACCACCCCCTACTGTTTTATAATGTGTACAGGAAAAAAAAGGGAGTGAAATGATCAGCTTTTATGATCAGCTTTTAAGATCTTCAAATATGAAGATCTTCCATGTAAATAGCTTTAATGCATTCGTTTTTAATGTACTTGTTTAAATCACTGTTTTAAATATTTCGGACCCGACTGCGGCAAATTTTATCATTTTTCGATGCAAAAAACTGTCATCTGCTACCTAAGCGGGGTTATAATAATATTTCATGATTTTAATTTTTCTGCAGTCTCTTGGTTAGACTGCCACAAAATACAAGTTACACGGTTTACTGGAATTTTCGATGGACAATAAATTTGTCGAATTTGTATTAAATATAGATAGAGCAACGTACTATCCTTGTTGCCGACACGTTATCACCATTTTCAAACCTTGACCACATTGGAAGGATTTGACTAAATGCCTGTATCATATCAGGAACATTGCGCTTTACAATTTTTAGTTGTTTTGCATATGCTTTGTTTATTTGTCTTTTTGTTTCGGATCCTGGCAAATCTATTCTGTATAGCTCATTAGAATTATTGCAGTTGGAGTTTTCATATCTGTTGTGGTCTCTTGTTCATTTACTCCATATCCTTTCATAAAATATTTAATACAGGAGGTTGTCTTTTAATGCTGTGTCGAGTTGGTAAAACAATTCCCCGTGATAGAGATGTATGCTCTTTATTTTCCTAAGATATGGTGTACTTGTACATGAGATATTTGTACATGAAATTATATGTAATGTATATACTTTGATCAATTACTATCATCTATATTTATGTAAATTCTAAATCTAAGGTTTAACTCCTTCCATCGTAGTTTTGTTCTCAGTTATATTTGATATAAATGATTATTCGGATTTCGTTTGGTTTTATGCATTTAAAACATTTTCTGGAATCGTGGATTTCCTATGTTTTTGTTCTAGTGCTCCTGATGAGAAATTAATTTCATTTTTTTTGTCTTTTACTGATATTATCAATGTCTACTATTTTATACTATTAAGTTCATGTTCATTTGTGAATTTAAAAGTACGTGTATGTTTGAATCTGTTAAACTTTCAATAATATCTAACTTATTGTACCTATACATGTGTAATTCTTTTCAATTGTAATGTTTAATTCACCAGAATTCAGAGGAGAATGGGACGACAGTGACCACTTACTGAACAAAAAGCACTTTTCAATGTGTTCATTAGGGGGGTAACATATCCGTTAAAACAAAATGTGCAGTCATAAGTTTTATCTAATTTAAGTATAAGTTTTTATTAAGTTCAATGTCAGTTATTTCCGTGCCCGTTCCCTTGAATTTTTGTGATTGAATATATGTTTGAAATTTCTGACTCATTCATTCGATGGTAATAGGTATAGTATAAGAAGGTGTCTATAAATTTAACATGAATATAGTAATAAAAAACTGTAATAGTGCTTAGGAAATCTTATGAACATGTCTTTTAAATAGTAGGAAAAAATCTTGCCTTCAGGTAAATTCAATAAAAGTTTAAAAAATATAGTTTGGTACCTGCACAATACAAACTGATAGTTGTGGGAAATTCTCTTAAATGCAGGAAAACCTACTAAGTAAATGCATTTAGGAGTTGAGCGAAAAGAGGTTTTATTCGGCATTTTTGGTCGATGACGGAGAGAACAAACTGTGAGGGTTGGACAAAATAGGTCTAGTTCATTGTGACACAGATATAATTGAAGAACAATTGATAGGTCTTTCCCGGAAGTTGCGTCATAATGTTCTCACTACTGATTAACCGATAATGCCAAAATTCAAAGTTTACTGTATATATTTATTGATTCTTATCATGAAATGAAGTTTCTAGGCTATGACCTTAACATTTGATCTTGATCTCATTTTTAAGGTTATGCCTTCCTGAGCATTTTTTTCCATTAAATGTTTCTTTTTATCTTCAATGGTATATGAGCTATTTAAGCGAAAACCCCGAAATCAGACACGAATTGGGTTTTAGTCCATGGTTCCAAAATGGTTGGTCATATGATGTTGAACCCACTATAGCAAATGTAGGTCTTAAAAAGTCGCACATTTTCTCTATCCATTACATTTAATAAATTAGCAATTTCGTTAGTTTTATACCCCCTCACACCTTATGCGATTTCTCCAAATAAATATTAATTTAATCTTGGAGCCAGTGAAGATAAATATTCAATCCTACTTGTAAAGAAAATGAATAATTTAATTTTGTATTGTATAGACATTTTTTGGAAAATGCGAATGAATAATTTGCATTGGTGGAAATAAAGACCATACGAATGATTCTAAGCAAAATCGCCAAAAAGAAAGCCTCCCCCCTCAGTAAACACAAAAATTGAAAAAAATTACACATCTCTATCATAATCAATTAATGATTTGTATAGTGTCTTACGAGTGTCTCATATAAATCCCTGTCGTATCAAACAAATCGTTTTTTAAACTACATGCGTGTACACTGTTCTACTACAAGCATCAATCTTAACTCATTGGTTATTTTCTATCAAAGGTTGAAAAAAATTAACAAAATTCTATTTCTAACTTTTCTGAATGTATACATTTATTATGAATGTAAATTATGTTCATGGAGTAATAGATTGACCATATTAAATTTCTGACACCTTGAAATCAACTGAAACTTTACCCCCTGTCATACAAATGTAAACTCCTTCTTTCTAAGTTTATGAATAGTTTTATGAACTAGTACTTTCTTGAGAATACTTTACATTTTTTTCAATAGTTTTTCTATTTTTCATCTGTAATCCATATGTAAATTCTTATCACAAACAAAACACATAACATGACTTCTGTCATCTGCTTAATATCATTTTAAACAACCAGATACTTAGTGATGAAATTTCAGTTAACATAGTCAGCATGTAACCATAATATATAATATGACAAGCAGACCATATATAATTTTAAACAGTAGCTTGGACATTCTATTTGCGGTAAATGATGTAAGGTTTTGTAAGTCCCTTTTACAGCGACCAATAATCTTTGACCCCTACATTTTGAGATGTAAAACGTATCACCTTAATATAATAGAATTGGCCCTAAGTTTATATGTCTTACCAATTTAGAGATATTTTAGATAAATGCTCCAAAAAATGTTACAAAACTTTCCGAGGGCATACTCTTCAAACGGTTCACCTCAGAGTATTGATCCAAATGTACCAAATTACTGTCATGGCCTACTAAAATTTCTCCCATTACACTTCATTACCTATCTATAACGCTTTACGAAATATTTCAGCAAACATGTATAGGGCGTTTCCATGAATAACTCCCTCCCAAAGTGACGGAGTGGTTCAAGACGGTGAATAACACATCTATCACCATTTCTCAGCCACTCCGTCAAATTTCATTGGTGCACCTTTTTCCGTTTAGCAAATAATGTGAGAAGAATGTGAGAAGAAGAAGAAAAAAGAAAAACATTTTCGGATTACAATAAGTTCCTTCCGACTAGAGTCGGAAAATACCTTAAATATAAAAACCACATGAAAATAAGGAACTCATGAGTGCCTTTGCATGCATGAACAAAGCTTATCTTCTCACGCATTCTCAATATCCTCAACCAGAACAAATATCCTCAAGCATCATGACAATAACATTGACGCTTTTTGTATTTATTAAAACGATTATGTAATTCCCATGTTGTCGGAAATATCAATAATAACAGAAGGAATGAAAAGATGGAAAACAAATATAGCACAGATAACTCGTACCCTTGCCAAAAACATGACGAGAATAAGGAGTTTAAAGATTTTCGTGGGACACCTGAATTGATATTGCGACAGTTCTACTTCGTATGCAACAATGAACTATGTATGTTTGAAATCCTGAAAGCATTACCACAGCAAAGCACTCTTTGAATTTGCAATGTGTGAACAATGAAAAAGATAATTCCGCGATTTAATACATGTGCTCACTATACGAAGCGGTTGTGTATTGTCTCATCTATCACAACCGGAAACTCTCCTCTCGTATTTCATTGCTTGCGCCGAATACCAGCCGTGATAAATACCGATTAGATTGTATTTTTAAAATTACCTGAGCTATTGATTTGTTGTCACTTTTAATATATTTTCTTACATCTATTCGGCAACTTGCAATCGTAGCCGAGGTGTTTTATCAAAGTCGTTTGATCACTTTATATTACAGAAAGATAGCACAGGTTCGTTCCTTCGACCGGGAAATTGTTCCCACATGAAACTTAAAACTTCATCTAATATTAAAGTGAAACATTAACAGAAGGTCAAAGTTAAGCATACGATAAATGAATGAATTTGCATAAAAATTAATGAGGCAGAAGTAATTAATTCGATGTAAATAATTCGTGGTAAGTGAATGATTTGAGGAAAATAATCAGTTAAGGTGCTTTGAGATCGAGAGAATCGAAGGAAAGACCCCGGGAAAGACACAAGAGAAATGGAATAGTCCAAACATACAGTTAAGGAAATAACCGGAACTTCTATAATATTAAAGTAAAGCATAACTACTTAAACTGCTCATTTTGCATATCAAAATTTTCTTTCCTTATTAACTTTTGTTTCCAAATGCCGGAAAAAGATGATTATATTCAAGGGAAGATACCTTAATTACTTTATCCCAACAAACAGCAGGTGTATACTTTCAAGTTTCTCTTAATTAAACTTAGATTAACTTGCCTCCAATAACGAGATAACAATTACCTATGATTCTGTCGGTAACACTCATCGAACTTCAGAGGAGACAAGTAACAGCTTGATTTCTTTGAAAGCACAAAAAACAAAGCATTGGGATCCACATTTTGTATTCGGGGTGCTCTCTCTATGTCACTTTTGAGTCACTTTTATCGAATTTTGTCGATCCTTTTCTTTTTCGTGTAAAGCCAGTTTCATACAAGGTCAGTTCAGAAAAACGAAAACAATTTAGCTATAAACCTATAATTTCAGTTTCAGTTTTATTGATGTTTTTAGATGAAAAGTCTAAATTGGAGGATAAACTTCTTCTTATATAACTAAATTGGCACAGACCTGAACATTTACCTCTTAATTGAAACGTTGGATGTCTGAAATCATGGCATGGCAGTTATATTGTCATGACTCCCACATATGGCGTCTTTATTTCATTAATTATTTATTGAAGTGAATGACATAAAAGCTGGCAAAGAAACAACATACACAGAAAGAAATACGGAAAATCCTATAACCAAGCAATACCAAGCGTCAAGTTTGAACCAATTTTGTTCTTGTATTCAAATCTTTCTTTTCTTTTTTACTAGGAATCGTATTTGATGTCACAGTTGGTCTTCCTCTATTTAACTCATCACTCCTCATGCTGGAGTATAGGCAGGTTTGGGTACCGGCCATTGGTTTTATGCCTCTGACGTCTCTTGCCACCATATATCAGCTAATTCTTGCCTTATCTATTAAGAAGTACTTATAAGCTTCATATTTAGCCCTGTTTAGTAGCTCTAATCCATCCTGAGGGCTTGAGAAGGTGGAATTCGGACCAGATATGACACCAGTTTCTCGGAAATTTACAAAGTTACAGATTTCGAGCATCACCAATAACGCCCTACTCTCTGTGGTGTTTCTTAGTTTTCTTTAAGTGTTGATCGATAATAGTTGTGTCGTTTTGTAAATGTTATAATCTACAGACATTTTAGCCATCCGTACATTGAGTATCAACTTAAATCGCATCTGTTTTATACCCTTGACAAATTCTTCTAAGTAACATACCCACAAATCACGTCGTGTAACATTTAGATTTAATATCGTGAATTGGAAAGCCAACTCTGCTCTCTGCAGATCTATAGAACATTTGTACAAAACAAGTTAATTAACAATTACTATAAATCTTTAGCAAAGATTGTGTATTTGAACACAATTTTGCTTGGGTGTATTGAGCTTATGTTTATAATAAATCTCTATCCGCTTACAGCAGTTGTTTAAATGTGAAATGTCACATAACAGAATTGATATTATTGTAAAAATTATGATCACGATCCCAAACGATCCTATAATCTTTGACGACTGTCTGGCGTCGGTAGCACATTTTAGACGCAAAAGGTATAATGAAGTCGATTTTTTATCTACAAGTAGGTGGTCTCTGAGATTGTTGGTATCTGTTGCCATTGTTACCTCAGGTGAAACATTTGTACAGACACATATATGCTTTTTTGAATCTTCTGAAAATATGAAGATTTCACTGTTAAAAATGACAGTATCTACATAAGAATAATTTAGCTCACATCCAGATTACAACTGTGTGTGGACTTCGCCCATTTTGTTCATTAGGGTTTTACCAATTTTTAGATTTGTATTGCTAAGCAGTATTTTAAGATCGTTTATATTTAAACTAGTTTATGAATATCATCTGTTTTATTCTCCCTCCTAAGTTTTGTATAAATTAAACAACGACAGTAGAATACCGAAGGAACAAAGGAGTGGAATTTACAAAAATCGAAGTCCAAAGACATGGCCAAAACGAGAACACAGAAAACAATGACGTTAGACAGATACAAAGCACAGAAAATAGAAATCACAACATTGAAAACAAAGGCACTCACAGTATGAACTCCAGTGAAACTGGGATTGACATCAGGTGCTCCGGAAAGGCAAGCATGTCCTGCCCTGTTAGCAGCACCTGTCACACTGTAAGCGAGTCAATCTAGGAAAATGTAAAAAAAATCGGTAGTCAAATCCGGGAAGACGTGAATCTAGGTGATTAAAATCATTGTATTATAAATGAAATTTAACTGGATCATTTGTTAATTTCTTAAATAAACAAAAAAGGAGGGTACTAATATTTGCTACTTTATAATAAATTTAAGGTAACATCAGGATTGAAACAGGTAAAGTTCACTTAGTTTGTACACGTCCTTCAAGAATTATTGAACATAGACATGTTTTTGGAGTAAATTGATTACTTGTCCTATTAACCGATTTCTCAACAGGTTATCGGAATTCCAATGGGCACAAACTGTTTACCTCTTAGCCGATCTGTTTCTCCATTCATATGAGGCTGAATTCATCGAAGGGCTTCTTCTAAATTAAGATAAAAAACTGGCCCAGTCCGTTCATTTCAGCTTCCGTTATATACTAGTAGATGGTATTTTATCACTAAACAACCCTCGTTTTGGTGATTTTCTTCATCTTCTAGGATTTGACATAACCGATTTTGATTCAACCCTGGGTTGACTATCTGATTGTGTGACGGGTGCCACTAGTGGAACAGGACATGCTTATCTTTCCGGAATACCTGATATTACTCGAGTTTTTAATGGGAGTTCACACGGTTAGTGCTTTAGTTTTTAGTGTTGTCTTGTATCATGTTTTTAGTGTTTAGTTTTGTGTTCGTTAATCATGCTTGTGGTATCGATCTGTCATAGTTAATGTTTGAAAACTAAAGATTTACATTCACTTTTCAAACTTTTACTTTTGTACTGCTTGAGGGTTAGAGAGGTAACACGTACCAAGGATTTTGATTGGTTTTGTATAAGGGTTAGAAAATGACATTTAACAATCAGCTACCAACAAATCTTTCATAACCATCAATGAGTAACCGATTGTATGACGGGTGATGCTAGTTGAGCAGGAGATGCTTACCATTCCGGAGCACCTGAGTGACTCCCGGTTTTCATTGGAGTTTACACTATGAATGCAACGTGGCTGTCTTACGTTCTTGTTTTGTCTTTGTTTTTCTCTGTTGCCGTTTTTGCCATGGTTTTGTGATCATCACTTTCCTTGATCCTTCAGTATTCTACTGTCGTTGTTTCATCCATCCAAAAAGACCTTGAAATTAAGGATACTACAGATATCTCCACATCGGCTGCGTTCCTTGACCTTCATCATAAGTAATTATTGTACAGGGAAACGGATATAATTGGCTGTCATTGTTAGTAATTTTGTACAAAGCTAGTAAATACCATTGATAATTAATTGCTGTGCAAGACAACATATAACCTTGAATGTAGTTGCTGGCACTAACTTTGGCGGACAGCGAATGAGTTTTTGTGAGCACATTTGTCGAAAATACTTTGAAATTTTCTACCAATAACCCATCTGTTAAAGAATTACTATATTTTTGTGCTTGTGTAACATTTTGGTTAGTTTCAACGGTATTTGTCTATGTGCATGATTAATAAAAGAATTTCTGTACGATCTTTCACATCAGTTTTATATAAATGTAATCTTTAGCATTTTTTACTTTCTCGTACCTGTAGTTGTTTCTGATGATACAATTACCATTGAGTTATTTACCCTTTCACTATTCAGGTTGATGTCTACCTTGCATTCTTCAATAAGTATTCAAAGATAAAAATTATCATTAATTGTAGTTTGAGATTTAGATATGGAGTAAATGTGCATGAGACAAAGTCTCTACAAATACATGGTCAAAACAAGGAACAATGCTGTTATTGTTGTTCTTCATCTTGAAGTCACCATGAGGCCATCAACAATAAGCTTTGCTCATACCTCATACATGTAGTAATTTCAAGACGGCCCCTAGCACCGGTTTGAGCGGAATTCTTATGTTCATACAGAATATTCTGTTTGTTTCGAGTGGGAAAAATTACATACGGACGCTAAATATGATTTGTATTGAATGAATTGTGATTTGGTTTTTTTTTGTCTGTAATTATACATATTGATTAAAATGTACGCCTCTACAGTGCAGTAGACAATAGATAGACCGACTTGGTCGCGTTGTTACATAGATTGTCCGGAAAACATGCCGTAGGATCGCTTCAAATCATCTTTTGATTTGAATCTTGCGTGGAGCTTTTTATAACTTTTTTTTTGAGATTTCAAGGATATCTTTTTCCAGACCCACCCGAGTAATGCAAGATAAACAATGACGAGTATATTATGAAATGGTCATAAAATGTAACTGTGAATTTAACTTCTGCATATCGTTATTTCGACAACATGTCTCTTCAGCGCAGATCCAATCAAAACATTTGGAAATCCGTAAACAGAAAATTGTGTAAAAGCTAATAGAGAACAAATTACCAATATGAAATTTATAGAAAAGCCAAAATCAGCTAAGCACAAAACTATGCCAGGGGAGATACTCTTTAGTTTTAAACACATTTTACTCAAATTCAGATATCGCCAGGGGGAGATACTCTTTAGTTTTGAACAAAATTTTCAAATTCAGATATTGCAAGTTTCCCAATAATTCAAACCAGTACAGAAGTACTGGCTACCGGCTTGATACCCTTGGGTACCAACAGTCCACCAGTACGGCCCATTTGTAATATATAACAAAATACCTATATAAATACCTATAATAGGTACAATGAATTAAAATATTTTAGGAATTGTCGAATACATCGGCTCGGCAAACGAATACCGAAGCAACAATTTCAAAATCAAAGAGCTAAAATTTTCGGCAATTCATATCCAATATGAATCAAGACAAAACAAATAAACATAAAATGAACAATGCCAACACAAAACTAAAGCACTAGTAGTGTGAACTAACAAAAACTATGGAAGCATCAGGTGCTGCGGGTAAGCATGGTCTGCTCGAAATTATGTAATACGGGTATATTATCAACTCTTCTCGATTCAAATCAAATACTGGATCTCTAACCTTGTTATAAGGAATTTCTGTTATCGATACTAAACTTGCACTCTCAAGAGCCTATGTAACTCACTAAGACCATGGGTGACATTGACAGATTTATAAACATCAATGTCGAAGGCCTCCTTTTGATTTCTAGATTTGACTTCGTTAGTAATGTTTGTAGTACCGACTTGTCCTTGTTATTGTCTGAATACTAAGGAGATTTGCAGAAGCTTTTCAAAATTTTACCTCGATACTGTTTGAGGGTTAGAGGAGTAACACGAACCATGGACTTAATTGGTTTTGCTTATGGGTTAGAAAAAAAGCATTAGCCGATCAGCTACCAAATCTCAAAACCATAAATGCCTCGGTGACTGTGTGACGGATTATGTATACAGGGTAGGACAAGCTTACCCTTCCAGAGCACCTAATGTCAGTCTGTTTTTTGAGAGTTTAAACTGTTAGTGCTTTAGTTTTTTGTGTTGTATATGTAGTGTTTGTGTGTTTCGTGGGCATGTAGTGTCTTTTGTCTTCCGACTCCTGGCGTTCTTGCCTTTTCACCTGTCTTTGGACTTTGATTTATGTAATCTTGTGCTATGTTCCTTTGGTATTCTACTGCCGTTGTTTTCAAGTAAAATTTAAAGTAAAGTTGGAAATTTTTGTTTTGGGTGTTCTTCGTGTGTGTCTTATTTAATTTCAATTTGGTGGCATTATAACTAGAAACCAACCAATTACTTAGTATCCACATGGTTTATGTTGATTTTTTTTTTCGAACATGTATTGGGGATATACAATGAAACAATGTAGAGTAAATGCACATCAGACAAAGTCTACAAAAACATAGTACAAACAAGCAATAGCACAACACTTTTATTTTTGTTCTTCATCTTGATGTCAACACGAGGCCTTCAACAATGAACTTTACTCATACCTCATAGTATGTTCAAGAAGGCCCATTTCACCGGTTTGAGCGGATGTATTGCTGGATGTCGAGCAACGCCATATCCATATTATAATAGTCATGACAGGGGGGTCCCAAACAAGCATAAATTAACTGCCAAAGTGCTCTTTCAGTCAGTGCCATCCGTTGCCTGACAAAAGCACTAGTTTCCAAAGCTTGTGAACAATTACAACATAAAGACAAACACAAGGCCTTCATCAATCGATTGTAAGAGAACTTGTGAAAAATTGTGAAATGTGGGCACTATTATCAGGTTGTCAGAGTAACATTTGGCAATTACAAAAATGCCAAAATTTTAAAGTATGATAGAATATCCTGAGAAATTCTCTCGTGTACAAGTACACTATAAATGAAATATATAGAAAGGATACATCTCTCGGACAGGGAAACTTTTTATGAACTCCACACTGCAGGAGAGACAAACTCCACTCTTAAATAAACAACTAAATGGTATAGAGTAAATGTACATGAAACAAAGTTTCTACAAATACACGATAGAACATGGGAAGTATGAATTCAAGAACTAGAGAAATATTTGTAACTTACCTTCCTGGAAGATGACGTTAGTGTCATTTTGTGGTAACTTATCAAGTAGGTTCACGTGTACTGAAAAGTGTAAAAATAACTCTGTTGGTGGATTTAACATACGAGGAGATTTCACTCGGGTATTGAAAGCAATATTTCATGGCTTAGATTGCTGAAAGTTTCCAAGTACTGGACAAAGCGTAAGCGGCGTTGCCATAGATATAACTATAAATTAGGTTCGAGAATCGAAGAGGGAAATAATCAGAAATGTTCTAGTACAAGTTTGCAAAACACTCTTGATTTTGATACAACTATCAATTATGCTTTCTATGTAAACTCATATTGTTAATCAAATACAAAGATGACGTCAAATATAAATGGAAAAAAATGCAACATACTTTGTATTTTATTTTAAAATAATATAATTATTTTATAGAATTTCTTTCCGAAGAAAGTGATTTTTTTTGTGTTTGAACTACTTTTAGAAGTACGTGATGTACACCATTTACCCCGCTTATAACTAAAAGATTATAAAATTTGACTTACATCTGGGATGTAGCTTCACAAATGCATTATCAACAATCGCTGAATCCCGTACGTAGAAGGACAGGAAGTAAAGCTCATCGTGAGCACTTCCGACATAGAATGTACAGGTGTCGTCTGCTGAACTATTTCCACTTGTAAATACAGCAGCAAAGTAGTGCATGACTGACTTGAATTTACTAAGGCAAGTATTATAGTCAAACGTTTTAGATCTAAGGGTGACACCGATTGGTGTGTACTCTGGTGTCAAATCCTTATGTACAAACTCTTTATGGGTAACTAAAGAAAAGTAGTAGTATAATGAAAGTTCAAATAACACGCCATGTGGATGACAAAATGCATTATTGCGTATTCACATTTTTGTTTAAGTAAATTACCAAATAACACACAAACAAACAACAATATGTTCATCATATCATAAATTAGAATGAGTTGCTTTACCAGTAGATTGATCGTATGATACATGTGTATCATGTAATTATTCCCCTTGAGGGACCACTTGGAACAATAAATATTCTACTGTATTCTATAAACATATTTCGCAATTGTAATGGCTGCTATTTTCAGTCTTCCTTTACCTTTGTCTTGCTCTGACGTACATGGACAGTGACGACGGGTAATGGCGGATACTGACGGCATATTAATCGGTCAACCGACATGGAATATACATGGTCGGCACATGACGTCTTTTGACCAATCAACGTATTAGGAATTTACTAGAGGCAGGATATTATTGCTTATATGCAAAATTATATATGCTCCATTTTTTTGATTTTTTTTTGTTTTAAATGGCTTATTCAATGGATAAATGATTCGAATATTTTGTTATCCTGCAATTCCTTGCATTTCTCAAAGAAATGATAATTACAGAAATCTCAAGCATTACTTTCACAATTGGAAAATATAAACATATTTCAGTGCATTTGATATTTGTAACAGCGACAGTAATCCATGTCTAGTAAAAGAGGTCAGTATACAAACTATAAAGTAAGTGAACTAACTATAAAGTATATCTGCTCAGTTTTTACACCTACCTTATATATGATATCATCGAAAAGTCAAAAGACGTCACGTGCTGACCGAATACATTCGATTTTGGGCGACTTAAAAATATACCGTCAGTTGCAGCCATTACGCGACGTCACCTGTGGTTTGATTCCGTAGTCAGAAACAAATTTCCCAAATTGTCTGAACATTTCAATCATTCTAACGGAAAATTAAAGAAAAAATGCTTAATTCTTCGAATTCTGAATTCCAAATTTGTCAAGAAGTTGTTTAGAGTTGAAATTTGTCAAAAACACAAAGTTTTGAATTGTTGGGTAAAAAAGCCGATTTTTGAGAATTTCAATTGATTTGAACATTTGCACAAATGTTCCAAAAAGGTTCCAAAAGAAGCTGACAAATTTTCAAACTGATTCATTGTGTTTCATAGAAGATAAACGTTAGAGTAATGTCTGTTAATAGGAAAACAAAGCGTTTTGAGAAACAACTCAGCGAATGTTTAAAACCCCTATCCTTCAGGGATTAAATGAAAACCCATCCCAAAACTTTGAGATGATAAATGTTTTTACGGGGTTAAGCTTTGTAGTAGACAGTAAAGAAAACCAACCATGCGTTAATTCGCACCAAAACTCCATTATTGTGCAAATCATGCCATGTATTGCTGGCTTCATGGTTTCAAAAATCAGTCATGCGGAAAATTGTTTTTTTTAAGCTTGTGTAGTACCAAGCAAATTTGCAGTTACATTTGTTAAAAATTCATACCAAGCTACTACCGACTTTATTAGGAAATATAACTCTGTCAATCAAGTATAAACTGGTTAACGGTGATTGTACTGGTACCAATGTATTACTAAAGGAGTAAACGAAACGTGCTTATAATATTTGATAAAATTATCTTTATATTTTAAAATAAAAAAAAAAAACGATATTTGATTTATGAAATAAAAATATGTACGGAAGCTTAATAGCGCCACACAAACTTTTTATTAAATATTTTGCGTTATAACGCAAAGTTTTGCGTTAAAACGCAAAGGTTTGCGTTATAACACAAATGTTTGCGTTATTTCGCAAAGATTTGCGTTATAACGCCAATGTTTGCGTTATTTCGTGAAGTTTGCGTTATAACGTAAATGTTTGCGTTATTTCGCAAAAGTTTGTGTTATTTCGGAAAGTTTGCGTTATAACGCAAATGTTTGCATTATTTCGCAAAGTTTGCGTTATAACGCCAATGTTTGCGTTATTTCGCGAAGTTTGCGTTATAACGTAAATGTTTGCGCTATTTCGCAAAAGTTTGCGTTATAGCGCAAAGGTTAGCGTTATTTCGCAAATGTTTGCGTTATTTCGCAAATTTTGCGTTATAACGCAAAGTATGTTTTAAATTAATAGATCCAACAATTTCAAAATCTAGAGTCGTGTACGGTTGTGTAGGGATAGAATTTGATTTTTGGGCTTAAATTTGCACAAAGGCAAAAGGATTAAGCATGAAAAGATACATCAGATTCATCAAATAAAGTGAAGATATGAAATAATATGATAAATTAAAATATATTAGTATCTCCTACGCACAAGATATTATGGAACGAGATCAAAATGCAATATAATATAGTTTTGATGAAAAGACTTAATATTGTGTCAGTCCAAATCAAATTTAAGGAATAAAAATAGTTACACCATATCAGGAAAGATATTTGCTAAAAGTTGTAAAAATGCAAATGGTAAAGAGAAATAGATTACTTAACATTAAAGATGATTCAAATCAGTTCTGTACACTAGTAAACATTTTGTCCTTTACGACAAGAAAGAAAAATGATATGTATTTTTCATTTTAATAATGTTATTGTAAATAATTTTAATTCTTTTTTGCGATAAAATACCAGGAAGCATAGTATACCGATAAGCAAGTCTGTTGATCTATTTGACATTTTATGTACGCAGTGGAGGATCCAGGGGAGAGTTCCAGATGTTCGAGCAGCCTTTTCATGAATTTTTTTAAAAATTTCATGCAGAATTTATGTATATATTGACAAAAATGGTAAAAATCTCACCGAAACCCCCCCTTTTTTGAAGGATGGATCCGCCGGTGTAATGAGAAATAGCATGGACATGTTCCTAATTATTTTTTGTGGAATGAGACATGGTGCGTCGACAGGGTAAGCGTCTTCTGCTATGCCTGCATCACACTTCATGTGAGAAATGACGGAAACGTATTGAAATAAAGGGTGTAAAAACAAAAATAAACATAAATTACACAAAACAAATAAAGCAAACACACACACACACACACACACACACACACACACACACACACACACACACACAAAGAAGAGCAAATCAAGCAAACAAAATATAACAAAACAAAGAAATAAAAAAATACCCCCATGTTTAATTTGAGACATATCTTTATGGGATTAAACAAGAGGCTCTCAAGAGCCTGTATCGCTCACCTGGACCATGGCTGACATAGATAAAAGGCATTTCCAATAAACGAAACATAAAATTTAGCAGAATACTTTTTTTTCTAAAATTACAGTATTTTTTTTTGGTTTCCATGGCAACCATAAGATCTACCATTCATTACAACCCATAACAGAACACTAATCAAAAAAAAAAAATTGGGCAGGGGTTCCCTATATAATTAAAGTAATACATAGTGCTGAAATTAAAACATACAGACCACTTTTCAAATAAAAATTCAAAAATTTGGGCAGAGGTTCCCCTTAAAATTAATAGGGCCAATGTAAAAACTATGTTCCAGATGGTGGCCAACTTGGATGAGGTACGGACCTACCAGATACAGTTTTTGGATGGGACCACCTAAAGACCATTGTGGCTTAGTTTGGTTCTAATTGGACTAGTAGTGTCTAAGATGCAGATCTTTGAATGTATATTCCAAAGGGTCCAATGTTAAAACTATGTTTCCGCTGGCGGCCATCTTGGATGAGGTACAGACCTTCCAGATACATTTTTTGGAAGGGACCATCTAAGGGCCATTGTTACTAAGTTTAGTTATAATTGGACTGGTAGTTTCTGAGAAGAAGATCTTTGAATGTTTTTTCCATAGGGTCCAATGCTAAAACTATGTTCCCGCTGGCGGCTATCTTGGATTAGGTACAGACCTGCCGGATACCTTTTTTGGAAGGGACCATCTAAGGACCATTGTGACTAAGTTTGGTTATAATTGGATGGGTAGCTTCTGAGAAGAAGATCTTTGAATATCTTTCCCATAGGGTCCAATGTTAAAACTATGTTCCCCGCTGGCGGTCGTTTTGGGTTAGGTACGGACCTGCCGGATACCTTTTTTGGAAGGGACCATCTAAGGGCCATTGTGACTAAGTTTGGTTTAATTGGACTGGTAGTTTCTGAGAAGAAGATCTTTGAATGTCTTTTCCATAGGGTCCAATGTTAAAACTATGTTCCCCGCTGGCGACCATCTTGGATTAGGTACGGACCTGTCGGATACCTTTTTTGTAAGGGACCATCTAAGGACCATTGTGACTAAGTTTGGTTATAATTGGAGTGGTAGTCTCTGAGAAGAAGATCTTTGAATGTCTTTTCCGTAGGGTCCAATGTTAAAACTATGTTCCCCGTTGGCGGCCATCTTGGATTGGGTACGGATCTGCCGGAGACCTTTTTTGGAAGGGGCCATCTAAGGACCATTACTGGTAGTTTCTGAGAAGAAGATCTTTGAATGTGTTTACCCATAGGGTCCAATGTTAAAACTATGTTCCCCGCTGGCGGCCATCTTGAATGAGCTACGGACCTGACGGATATAATTTTTAAAGGGGACCATCCAAGGACTATGGTGACCAAGTTTGGTTGCAATTGGCCCACTGGTTTCAGAGGAGAAGATCTTTGAATGAAAAGTTTACGACAGACGACGGACGGACGGACGGACGACGGACGCCAAGTGATCGCAAAAGCTCACCCTGGCATAGCCAGGTGAGCTAAAAACAAGATTTGTATTTTATGATTTTTCAGCAATCAAATGAGCCTATGACAAATGGCCAATAGACTTGAATATGGGTATATTATATGTTAATGTGGGATTTTTTTTTTTAGATAAAATCGCTTGTCAAAAGATTAATCTCTTGTGCGTAGGAGATAATCTTTAGGGAGAAAACAAAACACAACGTATTATTCAGTTTAATTTGTGTAGCTATTCTACTTTATCATGCTTCATTCTTTAGCCGTTATGTTGACTACACAACGCACAAATTTGTAAACACCAAAACACTTGCAAAAATATGGTCATTTATTGACTAATTAAGCCACAAGTACCACACATGTGTACAGGTAAAATTGTTTATTGGGGAAATCAACAATACGGGTGTGTGGCAAATTAACAAGGTCATAAAACATCCCTGATGATGTGACAAATCAATAAGGTCGTAAAGTGACTGTTACATTGTATGGTCCCAAATCGAGTTACCTCGTTAAATTTGCAGAAACCAACTTTAAATATAGCACTTCAAGGGTTGCTGACCATGTGAAAGCAAAGTTTTATGCACTTATTTTGATTTTATATTAAAATACAGACCAGCCTTTACTTCATACAGTTTTCTCAAAATTTACCACCCCNCCCCCCCCCCCCCCCCCCAAAAAAAAAATTAAATGAAAAAAGTCGAATAGATATTGCATTATAATTTCTGACTTGAGGTGGGTAAGAAGACTTGAAATGTAACGATATCTATATATATTTGGAATAAGATCACTGGCTATTGTAAACATAATAGTTTACTTCCGGTCATCGTCAATTTTTGAAATTTTGGCAATTTTCAAATCTATTTTGAAGTAAAAGAATCACCTCTTTAAGTATTAAAAATTATATCTTCTTGTAGATAATTTTCTTAACTTTCCAATTTGACTGGAACATTTGTAGAAGGTTATACTGGTATGAAATTTTTTACCAGTATTGTACAATACTGGTAGTACCAGTATTGTGTTCATATTCTTCACTTTATCCAATTTCGTGTTGGATGATGTAGGAAATTGCATAATATTTTGAAAATACTATAACCTTCTACATAAGTATAGTACAACATAGCAAAATAATGACAAATATTGAAAAATGGAGAAAATATTACGAAAAGAGCCGACCGGGGCCCAATACAGGGTACTGTCCTCAAGCACCTGTGCTTAAAGTTTGCTGAAATTCTTTGTTTTGATTGTCCTTCAAGTGAAGCAAGAATTCTTCCTACATTGTTTCAGACAGTGGGGAATGTTTTCAAATATTTGTTCTAAAGGAGATTAATGTGCGTAGTATGCAGCTTTTGATTGTTCAAACAAACTGAATTGTTCAACAATAAAAAAAGAAACATATACATCCACATGTCACCTGTCCATATCCTTGTTTAATTTGCTGTGGTATTATTGTGTCACCCTTTGCTAAGCTCTTTATTCCTTTTTCTTTAAACTGACTCTTGTGAACTTCCATAATTGAGCTTATACTATCACGATATGGACACGTAGCTACATTTATACAATTACCAAACACCGAGCTAAAAATCTAACAATGGTACAGACAGCATCTCGAAAAGACAGAAAAACATTTTAACCATGATTAAAAAACAATAT